>PVJH01014829.1:0-55613 GCA_004026705.1 Nesogale talazaci | reverse complement strand
TGTTTCACATTTACATGTATGTCTTCCCAGACAAACAGTAGCTATATTCTTGAAGGAATTGATGAGCCAGAGGTGAGAAAAGCCCAGACAGAGAGTGGACAGAATGTGTCTTGCCTCAGTCTCCCTGGATGGTACAATTGACTAAGGAAAGTGCCTTGACTCTGAAAAACCCACTAGCCAAAGGAGCCAGAGAAGAGGAGGATTACATGCAGAATGACTGTGAGGCACCAAGACAACAATCCACTCAGCCAATTCTCCTCCTCTCCATCACTGACTGGATCTGTTTTGTCAGTGGCTCCTCTGGAACAGCACATATGAAACGTCATTTCCTAATCATATGGTTCAACTGTGAATGCAGAAGTGGGAGGAGGGGGAGAAAAAGAAAACTGTAATTAGAAGGCATAAGCATAATAAAAATAGAATTGTTACAAATAAAGAAGACACCAAAAAAAAAAAGAAGAAGAAGAAGAAAAAGGTACAACCCCCAACAAACCAAAATCTATAAACGTTCGGGATTGGCAGCACAAAAGAAAAACTCTCACCTGACTTGAATCTAATTTACTTTCCAGTGGGTTGAGTCTAAAGTACACTGATCGTGCCATGTTTAAACACTTGGCTGGTAGCCAAAAGGTTGGCAGTTCAAACTCACAGTTTGAAAGATGTGGAAGCATGCTTCTATAAGATCGCAACCTGGAAAACATTATGGGGAAGATGTAATCATAGGGTCACTATGAGTTTGAATTGATGTGCTAGCCATGGGCCTAGGCTTGGCTATGTTCAGTTTACTATCTGTCCATCTTTTTCCATTTTGATAATTATATCTTTCATGACAGGATCACTAATTGGTCCTTTTTCACCTTTCTTAGCTCTCTGAGGATTTTAATTACACTTTTTCTTGTGCCCTGTTCTGGTTACCTTATGAACTCTCCTTCCTCAGCTGTGAGGGATCTCTTTGAATGTTGAGCACTCCTCAAAAAAGTGCTGATTCTCAGCTGTGTGAATTTTTGCCTTTGTAATGTCTTTTTTTTTTTTTTGCATCACTGCCCTGGTGGGATTAGGAAGCCCAGCCTTGCTCCTGGAGAGCTGCTGCTGGATTTGAACTGGCAACCCTGTGGGCTGCAGTCCCGTACACAACCACTGAGCCACTGGGGGTCAGCCACTTTTGTAATGTCTTGTTAGGTGGACAGCAGCCGCCAGCTTTTCAGCTGGCCCATGAGCTGAGGACCAACAGTTGCTGGAGCTCGTGTTCCATACTATTTTGATTAGCAGGACCTGTTGCTGGGTGGGAAACCTTAGCAATTGGTCTTCACTACTTGCATGTTTCCTTTTCTTCCTACACATGGTAGATGGCCAATTCTCATTCACACAACGAATTATTCCTATTGTTTTTGCACAGAGTGCATGAAAGAGTGGAAGACTAACAAGGCTGACTGCTTCTCTATAATAACAACAGAAAGAAGAACTGCCATCAAGTTGATTCTGATTCACAGTGAGTCTACTGTAGTTCTACTATGATAGTTCCCCAATTAATTTCCTTATCAATTGCCCCCAGGTACTCTTTTGCTTACAACTTTCTTCTGACACCTCTAGGAAGTCTTGATGTTTCAACCTCTCCTAGGGTGGCTCATGTCCGTTCTCACTGTCTTCTTCTTCCATACAGTTCTGTGTGCTTTAAGTCTCACAGAGATTCCTCTCTGCTTTGGGTAACAGAGAAATAACCCACTTGTTTGGAATATGTTATCGTTCCAGTTGTCTTCCACCATCAGGGTTGAGAGTGGGCTCAGTATGACATATTGATACAGATATATTGCCATATATATAATATTACTAATATTCTGCATTTTCCCACTTGCTATCTTTTTTTTTCTGGCATCACTGCCCTGGCAGGAGTAGGAAGCCCAGCCTGCTCCTGGAGAGCTTCCCACTTACTATCTTAAAGGCAGATTCTATTCTAACTTTAAAGAATAGAAATTTGAATCCCACTCCTGACACCAAAAGAAAAAATGAATAGATGCTTATTTTCTCCCAGTTCTGGAGGTTCAGTTGAGTTAGCAGCTCTGGGACTTCCTCAGTTCCTTGGCAATCCTTACATGGCACTTGTCTTTCCCCTTGTGTGCATATTTCTGTGTCTAATCTGCTCTTTCAGCAACCCAGAATGATTATATCTAGAGACCACCCTACTCAGATATGTTCTAATTAACATATAAGAAACAGATTTCCAAACAAGATCATATTCACAGTGCTAGGAGTTAGAATTCTAATACATATTTTGAGGGAATACAATCAGATCCATGATATTTTCTGATATGCAGATATAAATTATATGTGTGTTTCTATACTAGCTTTATCTTACCAGCCATCCTCACCAGGGAACTCTATTCTCTAGTGGGTTCAATAATTCATTGTAATGGTCACATTAAAACACACACACACACAGCACACACAAATCCACTGCCATTAAATCAATTCCAACTCAAAAGGTCTGGAGACCCTGACAAACAACACACGTTTTGCCCAGATCTTGGTTTCTTACTAGCACTAGCCACTAAAAGGAACCAAAGCTTCTTTGAAGAAATGACTCCAGTGTTGAAGTATGGGACATTCAAGATTATCTTATTCTAGATAATTTGAAACTGCTAGAGAAAAAAAAAAAATATATATATATATATATAAAGAATTATGTCAAAAGAACTTACAGGAGCCAGCTTGAAGAAGCTCCTCCCTCTAATCAAAACTGGACAGTTGCAGCATCAAGATAAATAATGTTATAATGAAATAGGCATCTTTATATTTATGCTGATTTTTAAAAATAATCTCATTGCCATGGGGCCGATTCCCATTCGTAGCGAGGCTGTAAGACAGGATAAACTCAGTGTCCCTGTGAGTTTCCAAGACCATAATTCTTCACAGAAATCAGAAGTCCTATCTTTCTCTCTCAAGGCGTCTTGTGGTTTCAAACTGCTGACCTTGTGGTGAGCAGCGCAACTGGGAGCCATTGCACAGCCAGAGCTCCTTTTAAAAAAATTAGAAATAGATAAAGGGGGAGAAGAGATCATTCTTCTTAGAGTCAAATGCCAACCAATAGGAAGGCGAGGTGGCGTTATCAAGACACTGTTTGGCCATTACCAAAGTAAAACTTAAGGGAGGGTGATCAATGGCTGTCAAACCTGTGATAGAAGGTGGTGGCTTCAAAGCTCTCCTAACTTCAGAGGAAGAGAGAGGAATAGAAATGAGCCCACGAGTGAGTCCTATGATAGGAAGGCCAGACATGCTTCTAGACTCCAACCTGTTTAGAGTCAGTTCAGACAACAGCAATTTTCACCAGGGCACTCTGCTCCTCTGCTGGGTTTGATAATCCATTGCAATTGCCACAGTAGAGAGCTAGCCAGCATCCACGGCCATTGCGCCTATTCTAACTCAGGGCAACCCTATGGAGGGTTTCTGTGACAGGCTTTTTTCAACGTAGGGGGGCCAGGGTTCTCCCATTATATGAGGCAGTATAGCCGGGATGAACTCTATGACAGAATCTTCTATGAAACATCCAAGCAGGTAATCTGGTCACAATCTTGATACAATTGAGGGCTATTTCATCAGGGGTGTGACTGAGTCTTAGTATAGACAGACCATATGTAGAAGCTAGAAGCGCACTTCTGTTGGACTTGGACCTCAAACCTGGTTTGTAGACTCCTGTTATCCACTTTGAATTCATTCAGCACTCTCAGATTCAATGAACTTGTCATCTATCAGCCTGTGGTCTTCCTTTCTATCAACCCCTGCAGCTCCAGGAGTCAGAAGACAGCCCCTCCTGCTGACATCTGACCCATGAACTTGACCAGGACTAGGTTTACCCACTTCTACAATTGTGTGAATCACTTCTTAATATAAATCTCTTTCTGGGTACAGATACGAACATTACTGGTTTTGCTTCTTTACAGAATACCACCAAACACATTTTCCAAGGCTGTAAATCTTTATCTTTCTCTCACAGAGGGGCTTCCAGGTTTGAATCATTGACTTTGTGATTAGCAGTCCAGCTTACTGACAGTGCTACCAGGGCTCCTTTGAACCGATACTTTGTATTTGTGGCAGTCATGTGCTTATGTTAATTTTATGATTGAAATGTAGGGGTGAGGTCTAGCCTGTTAATCTGGAGATAGCCATTGAGTAGCCAATGGGGCCTCTATGTGGGCGTGGCTTTCACCTGAGATTCCTGAGAAATCTCACAATATTTCCCTCGTGAAGATGAGAAGCTATCAACCCCAGTTGTTGGGAGTTGGTCTCAGAGACGATTAATCACGGACAAGACAAGCTGGCAGCATTCGAGAAGCTGGAGGAGCCGGTGGAGAGACCACACAGTTTTGCCCTGATGGAGCCAGACCTCTGAATCTGGGGCAGCCAGATGGAGACCTCTGCCAGCGATGAGTTGCTTCTGCTGTTGATGGACCCTGAGCCCTGGAGTCGAGGTGCCCTGCCAGCACCGGGATTCTGTACCCACTGACCTGTGACTTTGTGAGTTGAAAGAAGACTTTATAGACTGATTTTGGACATATGGGTTAATATCGGACTTATGACTTTGGGCTGGACTGGGCTGGGATGCTTTCTCCATGTCCCATTCCTTTTGTATATAAACCCTTTCCTTATATCGATATGCATGTCCGTGATTTTGTTCCTCTAGTCTACCTGGACTAACACAGTATCTTCTGTTAAGTGACTCATGAAGAAAGTAACAGGTTTCAGGTCAGGATGTGGATCAGGAAGTAGAGAGGCACTATAGCAGGCTCCTTTGAAATACAGAGCACATGCCTCCCTTCTTCAGTGCAGGGTGGCTCTCTGCAGCTCGTGGACATGCACAGGTCCGTCTCTCTGTCACACATGTCCCTCTCCGCTGTGCACACCATGTGACTGTCAGCATGCAAGCTTCTTTGTCTTCAACCTCCCTGCCTGCCATTCACCTCTCCACTTCCTATTGCCTGACCTGGCTCCCAGCCGTGGTGGCAGCTTTGTTCCACTCTCCGAGCTGCATTCCTAGAAGAATCCATTTCTGCTGTCACCACGAACTCTGTCGCCAAGACCCTCTGGGCTTCTCACTGTCTTCAGTGTTACACCCATGACCTGTGACACAGCTGTTAGGTGATTTCTCACCCTCTGTCCAATAGGAACCTCATGAAAAATGGAGACAGGATTGAAGCGGTCAAGGATTTCATTTTACTTGGATTCACAATCAGCCCTCGTGGAAGAATCAGTCAGGAAAGCAGACAACAAACTACATCGGGGCAATGTGATGCACGGGACTATATGAGATGTTAAAGAATAAAAAGGTCACTTTGAGGACAGGCGTGTGCCTGACCCTGCCACGGCTATTTCAGTTATCGCATGGGCCCGCGGAAACTGGACACTGAAGAAGAAAGGATGCCTTTGCATTGCAGTGTGGGGCAAGAATATTGAAAGCATCATGGACTTCTAGCAGAACAAACACATCTGTCTTGGGAGAAGCCTACCAGAATGCTCGTTGGTGAAACCTAATCTCAAGCCCTTTAGACATATTATCAGGAAAGATTCAAACTCACTGCCATCAAGTCAAGGCCAACTCATATGCAACCTCTTCCCACCCCCCGTAAAGCCCACTTTCAGAGACTTTTTTCAAAAAGGAGTAGAAAGTCCAATGGTTCCCTCAGAGCTGCTGGTGGTTTCAAACTGCTGGCCTTGTGAGTCATCACCCAAAGTATAAGCAAGCCACAACGAGGGCTCCGGAAGAGACTAGTCCCTGGAAAAGGACATCACGCTTGGTAAAAATGGAAAAAAGAAGACCTCCAATGGGGTGAATGGACAATGGCTGCAATAATGGCCTTAAAACAGAACAATTGTGAAGCTGGTGGGAGACCGGGCAGGGAGTGGGGAGGGAGGGGAAATAAGAAGAGTTCATATCAGGGGCTTAAGTGGAAAGAAAATGTTTTGCGAATGATGGTGGCAACAAGTGTACAAATGTGCTTTGCATACAATGGATGGATGTATGGATTGTGATGGAAGTTGTAGAATGATGGGGAGAAAAAGGCCAGGCAGGATCGTCCACCAGGTTACTCACTCTGAGTTGAAGCCAGCACAAGGATGCCGACCAGCAGCGTAATCACTTTGCGTGTGTTGCCAACTCAGAGCTCCCTGGGAGCAGCGGAGAAACAGAACTAGAAAATGGATGAAAGTGGAATCTTTCATTGGGCTGATTGAGCAACAAGCAGCGGGACTAGAGTCACTAAGGCAAGGTTCCAAGTAAAAGCAGCAAGTAAATTGAGAGGTCTATGAATATGTAACAGATTTCATAGCTATGGGCATGAATATTAGTTAGGGTGGAGTTATGATTCTTGATAGACTATGGTTTATCAGACCCCTCCAATTCAAATGTCTTCCTAGTTCATTTTGTGATGTCTTTATGGCAACTTTTGACTCCTTGACCAAAGCACTTCTGTTCTGGGGTGACCTGAAGGTTGTGGCTGTCCTTTCTGAGAACTTTGGGGGCGAGAGTATAATGAATACTCCCTGGCTGTGAGGAGATACTTTCCCAGGAGGAAAAGGGCTCAAAAGGGTCAGGTTTCCAGGAAGGAAATGTCAGATTAATTATGGGCAATATGTGAGAGATATTCCAACATGCTGTGAAACATCTTGATGCCTGAGGGTAGGTCCTTGGGTAAACCATGGAATTTACAATATTACATGAGGCTAAGCAGATTCAGAAGTAATATCATTTGTATTACCATAATATATTAATGAATCTTTAGAAGATGGGTAAAATATAATACTTCTACTCAAATTGTACTCAAGTTCCATGCTTGTTTGCCAAGCACACTGTACCCCTACAAGGTGTTTTTGTTTGTTATGTCAATAAAAAAAAGACTAACTTAGCTTAGAAAAATTTCATTATGATTCAAACTGCCTTTAACCTCTGCTAACAGCCCCCCCTTATCCTCTTTCCTCTCCTGATTCTCCCATTATGACCTTGACACTTCCTAGATGTCTTTAAACCCTGCCTGCCCAACTGGCAAGAACTGTACACTATCTTGTAAGATCTTGAATTAGCACCTGCACCTCTGCTGTTCCCTCCACTCCCTGTACCCTGCCAACCTGTTTGTTATAGGTAAGTCTGTGGTGCCAACATGGCTAAAGACAACAGGTAGGTTTGTTGTGACGACATGGCCAATGAACACACGCGATCAATTGAAGGGCGGAGATAGAAAAGGCTTGGCGATCCCCGCCCTTGGTCTCTTGCTTTTGGATCTTCGGGCCAGACAGCTGCCTTGTTCATCCTGTGCCTTGACCTCCAAGCAAGACTACCCTTGGGACACCTGATCGTGGACTGTGGAGCTGTGAGTTGAGGTTCCTTCAAGCCCTACTTCGCCAGGCTCCTGGGATATACATCTCTTGAGCTGGGCACTGTTGGACTCTGTCATCTGGCTGACTGTTGGTGGTCTGCTCTGCTGTTCGCTGCCTGTGACCAGATAGCCTGGATTGCTCTACAGAGGACACTCAGTGGCCCTCAAGACTTGAGGGAATGCTGGTCTTCTAGCTGTCTCACGCAAGTGAGTTGCAGCGAGGCATTTGTACTGCTTTATAGATTAGTTAACTATTTCTTTCTTATCTTATATACCCTTCTCTCTATATAAATATATCAAGAGAATTACTAGTGTCCTGGTTTTATTTCTCTAAGAGAACTCTGCCCGACACACTGTTAAGAGTATAATGGCTAGAATATCCCTTCCCTTGAGCAGCCCCCTATTTTGAACTAAGAAATGTTTGGAATTTCTTTGTTCTGGATTGAGAGGTTTTCCAGACGCTTGCCTGCTCAGTCCAGCAGATTACTAAAGGCTAAATTTAATCACTAATGAAGTGGCGTGGTTGATCTCGCTCATTTACAAAAGCCTGCTTACAATAACATCTTATGGGGGAGGGTACCAAACCCACTGCCGTGGAGTCGATGCTGACCCACAGAGACTCTGTACAGGCGGTACGTTTTCACAGGAGCAGATAGCCTCCTCTTTTTCCCTGCTGACAGACTTGAACTGCTGACCTTGAGGTTAGAAGTCCAAGGCTTACCAGATAATGCCACTTGGCAAGTGAACATAGTACATGTGTTATTTGCCTAGAAAAGCACAGAAGACCAACCTCAGGGCAAGCTTTAGCCTAGGGCCAGACAAAAAGTATGAAACCATCAAAAAAAGGTCAATCAACCTGGACAGAAGTCTGGAAAAGTAGGGCAGAGGTAATATCTCAAAGTTTAAGAGGAACATCCCCTTAAATTGCTCTTTTCCAAAGAAGCAAGGTAAAGGTCACAGTAAAGGAACTCATTTCACCACATGTGGGTAATAATTTGATGAGAAACAGGCATTTCTATAATCTCCATGATGCTCATTAATTATAATAAAGGGAGCAGTGGTAAATTTACCCTGAAAAATCTGGCAGTCACCTTCTCAATCTGATGATCAAAATTAACATTACCAGTCACGTGACTGGGTGACATCAGTCACCTCATGATTCGATATAAACATATCACCTCTCATGTAAAAACATCAGACAAACTCAAATTGAAGGATTTTCTGCATCATAATTGTCCTGTAATGATCAAAATAGGAGTTCGAACCAGTTCAAAATCATTCAGTCAGGCCTAAACCATATACCATGTGATCCTAGATTGTATCTTGATCCAGAAAAAAAAATTTCCCCATTTGTTACAAAGACTTTTTTTTTTTTTGAGAGAGAGAGAGAAAGAGAAAGTGAGAGAGAATTGGTGAACATTTATAGCTCTGGATTAATTGAATACATCATTGCTAATTTCCTGATTTTGGTTATCATTTTGTAAAGTAGTCTTTGTTTTCAGGAAAAGCACACTGAGTGCTTAGGGGTAAGCAAACTGAAACACGCGCACAGGCTCATATTTTCATGCCATGAGTGTCCATCCTCATGAGGTCTGCTGAGGACTTCCCTGGCCAGCTGAGAGCCACTCCCTGAGGGCCTTCATGCTAAACATGTCATTTCTAGCATTTCTTTATGATAAAAAAAGTGTCATCAACTCCCTTTTAATAATCTGTATTCCAGATTTCTTTTTTCTTTTACAAATTCATAGAAACATTGCTACTGAGTCATAACTAATTTACAAGTGATTATTTCTATTTTTATTGAATTTTTTATTGTGCTTTGAGTGAAAGTTTACAGGGCAAACTGGTTTTCCATCAACAATTCATACTCGTTTTGTATTATGACCTTGATTACAGTGTGCTTCCTGTTTCCCTCTCTCCTTTCTTATCCACTGCTGCCTTGGGAGCTTTATCCCGAGGCAAATGTTGCCCTTTTCATTTCACGTGACTGGCTTGTGCTGAGGCGTGCTGCCTCCCTGGGATCATTGTTCACCCTGTGGGCCTATTGTTTGGCTGAAAGTTGAGTCATGGGGGTGAATTCAGTTCCAACATTTTTAGATTCTTGATATCTACTTGATTCGTAGAAATCAGAGTAACCTAATCATGTTCTGCATATTCTAATTCATTTGAAAGTTCTGCTAAGAATTATATTTCATGTTGATTTAATTGGCGCTTCCTTAACCATTAGAAAGTATGACTCTCTTCCCCTAAAGGTAAAGGATTCTGTAAGTGTTTGTTCCCAGTTCCTGCGGGGATTGGTGACAGTCACACATTCCTCTCTCTCCCGGGTGAGAACAGCAAAGCTGTTGGCAACTTCTAAGAAGTAATAAGTAGTGATTACCATACTATAGCATGCTGTCAAATCATTTGTGACACAACCACATTACTGAACAAGATTAAATTGACAATTTATTTAGACTCCTAGAAGTAGAACACACAATATCTCCAGGGAAGAATAAAGAGTGGGTGAAGGGAGGAGGTAATTTCATTCCCTGCTTGTTTACCTCCCTTCTCTCCTCCCTTCTAAATATTGATGATACAATGTATATATGATTTTGCCAGGCGTAAAGAGGATTCAGAGGTATGAGGCAAGTCGTCTTTCCTCAGGAACACACACTCCCTTGAAAGCAGCAGGATTCATGCCTCCTCATTCCAGGGGCAAACCTATGTCCAAGGTCTTCCCATCCTTGCTTGTTGTTGTGCAAATCTTTTCTCTGAAACACCTCTCACTTTTCATCTCAGTGCCTTAAGTTTCCGTACTTCACCCCAAATCTAACCAACTCATCCTCCAAGGGCTACCTCCCACAAGAAGCCTCCTCTGCCCACCCTTGCAACCACACGTCCCCAAGAAGATGCCATGGCACGCTCCTCTGAGCTCCCTCTATTCTCCCCACTCTCCCATGGTACTCAGCACTTCAGACATGACGGCTGTCATACTTCTGAGATGGCTTCAGTTTGTCTAGGAGATCCTAGGGGGCAGGGACTGGTTGGCTCATTGTTGCTCCCCCACCCGGCCCCCCAGCACAATTCCTGCGTATAGAAGGCACTTAGTGGGCACGTGAATGGACACCTACTTTTCTTCTATTTCACAGTTTCCCCCATGTCTTCAATGTGTGTCTTGTGGGCAAAAAGACTAGACTATCTGAATCCACAGTACAATGTTGCAGACACTGTAGGAAAGTTTGGTGTTTCCTCAAAAAAACTTACATTGCATTACCATATGACCCAGAAATCCCAATTCTGGGAGGACAGAAATGAAAGCTGTAACTGAAACAGAAACCTGTACACAACAGTTCATTGCAGCACTTTTTGCTAATAGGTGAAAACAATCCAAATCCGTCATTCATCAACAGACTTATAGTGAACCTATGTAGGGTTTCTGAGATAATGAATCTTTTTGGGAGCCCCCTCTTTCTAAAGCAGAGTGGCTGGCGGTTTTGAACTGCTGACCTGGAGGTTATCAGACCAACACTTTGCATCAATAGATGAATATAAAAGAAAAATGAGGTCCATATGCATAGCGGAATATGATGTATCCCTAAAGAAAAATGATTTTCAGATCCCTGCATACTCTAACATGGATGAACCTTGAAAACATTACACTGAGTGTGCTAGTTGGGTTTTGTGTCAACTTGGCAGGACCAGAATTCTCAGTAGTTTGGCAGCTGAGGCCTCCTCCATGATGTGGCTTAACACCATATGAACAACTCCATGATAAGCTCTGCTGTGAGCTGCAGAGCAGTTGTGGGAAAATGACGGTGGATTGCACCCTTTACTCAGATCATAGCCCTGAGGATGTTTTCTTGGATGTGTGGCCTACTTCACATATATAAGTAGATGCTATGGAGAACTTCACTCCCTGCTGGTCTTGATCATGCACATCTGGCTCATTGGCCTTTAATTCTTGGGCTTAAGCCAAATGACCTGCCACATTGCTTGTTGACTATGGGAGTCATCAAAGCCTAATATCAGACCTGCCTATCTTGAACTCATCTGCCTCGGCATGGTTTTCCTACCTGCTGGTTCTTATTCCTGACAGCTATACAAGTCAGAAAAAGTCTGCATCTTATTGTCTAACTCCTGAACTTGAACATTTCTACAAGAAAACATGACACACAATTCTGTCAAGGGGCAAGTTGCCAAAGAGAGAGCATGTTAGAATGGAAAGGAGAGGACAAAGCACTGGAAATCAGGAAGTCTGAGCTCCTGCCCTAGCCCTGCCAAGTGTGTTAGTCTGGGTAAACTAGAGGAACAAGTTTCATAGACACACATATCGCTATAAGGAAAGAGTTTATATACAAAAGGAATGTGACACCGAGAAAGCAGCCCAGCCCAGTCCAGGTCAAAGTCATAAGTCCGATATTAACCCATATGCTCAAAATCAGTCTATAAAGTCTCCTTCTGACTCACGAAGTCACAGGTCAGTGGATGCAGAATCCCGGCGCTGGCAGGGGTCTCCTCATGGCTCCTCACTTCCAGGGCTCAGGGTTCATCAACAACATGCTGCTTCAGCTTCAGAGGTCTGACTCCATCAGGGCAAGGCCATCTGGTCTCTCTGCTGGCTCCTCCAGCTGCTAGGATGCTGCCAGCTTGTCTTTTCCATGATTCATCTCTCTGAGACCCACTCCCAACAACTGGGGAAGATAGCTTCTCATCTTCACGAGGGAAATATCGCGAGATTTCCCAGAAGTCTCAGGAGAAAGCCATGCCCACATAGAGGCCTCATTGGCTACTCAATGGCTATCTCCAGATTAACAGGCTAGACTCCACCCCTACATTTCAATCATAAAATTAACATAAGCACATGACTGCCACACCAAGTCACCTTGGAAGTCCACTGCCCCTTTTCTGGGCCCCAATCTATCCATCTGTAGAATGGAAGTTAGGGTGATCTCTAAAAATCTTTCCCTCTTACACATTCATACTTATAGTACCAAGTTTGTTGAATGCCCTAGCACCCCTGAAAGTCTTTGGTCCTCAGAGACTAAACTGGAAAAGAAAAAGTAGCTGGGAGGTATGGTGAATATAAAACTCTATTTTATTGAAGGCTGTTGACTTTCAAGAAAGATATTTCCCATGTGTTAGTCTCGTAGGTTTTATAAATTATCTTACTTCTATGCATATGGCCTGTGATGAAAATGCACTCCTGCCTTAAAAAGTAATCCTGGATAGAAAGGGCAATCCAGGCACAGCCCAGAAGATTAAATGTCAAAGAATAAAGATGAGTCCATTTTCTCTGGGAATATATGTATGTAAATGCACAGAAAAGGCAGAGAAGGGGATATACCAAACTGATAATGATGATTTCCTTGGGAAGGTGAGGAGGGGAGCAGGATCAAGGGCTCTAACAGAATGGTAGCCTGAATATCAGTGGGGTTTTTTGTAACAAAGAGAATGCATCCATGAATTATTTGTGTAATTAAAAATTATATAATATTAATAAATTTTAAAGGTCAAGGGAGTGCTTAATGCTACACTGCCATAATTGTAGGTCTTGATGAGACTTGCCTAGCTATACCTCAGCATTTTTATTTTCCCATCTTTCTGTCTGGCTAGCTACCTACCTTCTATCTAAATATGAGAGTAGAAAATAATTACATTTCCAACAATATAAGAGGTCTTTTTGCCATAGCTTTGAGGCAGAAAATCTTATCCAGTGTGTCTAATACATGCCTCAAACCCACGTCCATGCTGACTCGTTGCGGTCCTACAGAACACAGTTGAACTTTCCTATCGTGTTCTCAAGGCTGTGAGGCGGTACAGAAGCAGACTCCTCCCCCTTCTTTCAGGAGGCAAGCTGCTGGCTCAAACATGGCCTTTCGGTTAGCAGCTGAGCACTCAGCCCCTGTGCTACTTACTGGTCTCCTTTGATACTACTGCGTTTCCCAAAAAATCAAACAGGGTCTTATAATTATTTTTCCTCAAGAAGACACCCAAGGGCTTATTTTCATGGGACGTGTCATTTACTGCACTGTGTACAGTAAAGCAATCTCCATTTATAAAAATATAATTAAGTTGTCTTCTTCTGGAACATCATCATAACTCTCCAAACCCCAAATTCCATCCTGAATTTCTTGTGATTCTTTTTCCTCTAGAACCATTGACCCCAATCGCTCATGTTGGGCAATGGAGCTCTCATTCAATGAGCAGCTCTGATCCCCGTCACCTGCTCACAGTGCATTGGTAACAACACTGTCAGTGATTTTTTTCAATGATTTTATTGGGGGCTCCTAAAGCTCTTGTAATATTCAATACATCATTTGTATCAAGCATATTTGTACACATGTTGCCATATTCATTTCCCAAAATTTTCCATTTGAGTCTTTAGTATAAGTTCCTCTTTCCCCCTCCCCCCTTTTTTAATGAATCATTTTCTTGGGGGCTCATACAACTCCCATCACGATCCATACATACATCAATTGTATGCAGGACGCATTTGCACACTTGTGGCCAATATCACTCTCAAAACATCCTCCCTCCACTTAGGTCCCCACACTGTCAGTGATCTTATCCCATGAATTCTTCATCTAAATTACGACCTTTCGCAGGCGAGGCTTCACAAAGTTTCCACACTGGTTTCTTGTCATTCTATTTTCAATGTAGTCACTATGGTCTTTGGATGACTTGTCCATTGCATTATCAAGAGTCTGCTGATAGGTCACAATGGGGCAAATGAGAAGGGCTGCCCATCTTCTTCACCATTCCATGACTAAATGCACATACGCTGCATAGCCATGCCCATCACTAGGTCTTATTTTCAGGTCAGGGCTTATATTGAGCAAATGTTTAGAATCCCTGCTAGGGTTTATTTTGGGGGTAGGTCTTAGTTTTGAGGAAACACGGTAGCAGGTGCTCGGTCAACGTCCAGCGGCTTGGTGGGTGCTCTCTCTGAGCCTGCCCCTGAGTGACAGGGAACATTCAGGGATGGTGGCAATATCCCAGGATGGCTGACTGTTTCATGAAGGAGGAAAGGAAGGGCACCCACACACCAAACTGTTAGAGGACAAGCTACATGCAGTCAGGTATCAGGAGTGTTGAGGAGACACGCTGGGAGCATTGGGGGGAGGGGGCGTTGTTGTTGTTGTTGCTGTTTCGTTGTGTGCCATCGAGTCCACTGTGACCCAGAGTGACTTTATGCACAACAGAATGAAGCTCTGCCTGGTCGTGTGCTCTCCGCACAATTGTTCCTGTGCCTCAGTCCAGGGCTGCCGTCAGTGTCAACCCATCTCCTTGACGACCTTCCTCAGTGTCCCTGCCCTTGCGCTTTACCAAGCATGATGTCCTTTTCCAGGGACTGGTCTCTCCTGACAGCAACTCTCAAATACAGAAGACCCAGTCTCACCATGATTGGTCCAGCAGTCCAGGCTACTTTGAGCGTTCTTCTCCAGCACCACAACTCAAACGCATCGATTCTTCTTTGGCCTTCTTTTTGCAATGTCCACCTTCCTCATGCAGACAGGGTCTGAGGGACTTGAACTGAGAAGTAGCACCAATGAGGTCAGGTATAACGCAAACGCTGAGCCTTAGCTATGTTGACGGACAGGGGCAGTCACCGTGACATCATGGGAACTTCCTCCTCCTTGCTGTTATTGGCTGCCGTCCACTTGACCCTCTGGCTGATGGTGATCCAGCAGCACGATGGAACTGCAGCCTTGCATTCTTCCCATTTATCTCAGCGATGGGGCCATTGAAATCCAAAGGGGTTCACTGGATGATCTTCCTAGGTAGGTCACCAGGCCTTTCTCCCTGGACTGTCTTAGTCTGGAAACTCCACTGAGCCCTGTTCAGCACCATAGCCACACACAAGCCTGCAGTGACAAGTGATGGCTGAGAATCGAGTCTGGGTCTCTTATATGGAGCACTCTACCACATAAAGACCACTGCCAAATGAAAGAGAAAAGGGAATTCCAGAGAAATGAACTTCCATTCATTGCCACCAATGTTCTTTTAAAAAAGATAATTGGTGAGAGACTCAATGTTGAATGTTTTTAATGTTTAGCTTTCAAGTACGATTTGATTTCTAAACCCAATAGAATAAAATGTGATGGAATTGCTTGGAAGGCAGGCACACTCTCCTGGCTTGTGATCAAAAAGGTCATCAAAGTCCATAATTAAAAGTCTCTGGTTTTGTGTACTATGGTCCAGCTGAGACCCTTCTTCAAACACTTCATACATGCCCAGGGTTCACAAACCTGTGAATGTCAATTGCTTTTGCTCTTCCCCTAATATGTGTTGGCACATAAAATGCACAACGTCCTTCTTTTGAAGATATGGGCATCTATGAAGAGTACCTCAGGAATCAGGGGACACTCTGCGGTCATCACATTCACGGCAGAATTCACCCCAGATGACCAGATGAAGAGAAGGTTTACACAGAAATGGGCAGAGCAGCTCCCAAGGGAGAGAGGAAAGCTGTTACCACCCTCAGGTCAGAAGCAAACAGGGGCCAGGGAGGCGGATGCTAAATAGTCTTACTAGAGGCCTGTACTATGAACTGACCAATAAGGGACCACCTATTAGGAGATATAGTCACAGAGGGAGGCAGCAGCTGCTGAGGCAGCAGAAAAGAGAGGGAGAATGATTTATGACCTCTCTCTGTCTTCCATTTGATATTGATGTCTTTCTTGGCAAGTTTCACCAGAAGTGAGCTGGCAAAGGAGTCTGGGAGGAACATCCACATGGTCAGACTTTGGAAGTATGGAATAGGATGAGGAACAGATTTGGGCAGGCCTCACACTGGCAGAAGGGACCAGTCAGCATGTTCTGTGAGACGGAAACTAGAAAAACCAGCACATGGTGGATGCCTCCAGTCAATGTGCAACAGCTCTTGGTAGGGGAATGACAGGGCAGAGTGTGTGGATCTTGTCTGAGGGAGACAAAACTGGAATGGGACTTCTGCTAAAGAAAACACTTGATTAGAAATGTATTGCATTGTGCCCAATCTTGGAATGGTATGGGTTTTCAATAGATATTTGGGCAACTGTAGTGTGAGAAAGATTTGACCCTTGTGTCTCCAACTCTGTCCAGGAGAGAAGATAGGCTAGAGTCACTGTACATGCTTCTGCAAATCCTATGTCCAGTTGTCACCACTCTGTGATACCTGCCACAAAGACGATCCATTCCCTCCCATGGCTCTGATTCCAAGATCCACAAATGACTTTATGGTTAATGTTCAACTTTCCAGAAAGCTTTCCTTTAGGACAAGGATGTGATGATCAGCCTATCCAAGTGATGTGTTTTGGCAATGTGGTAAGCCAGCTTGACTAAAGAAATGAAACTGGTGATACTCCCATGTGTATAAGAAAAAGCTTTATATCAAAAGTAACTGTAGATAAGAAAAACATCCCAGCGCAGTCCAAATCAAGCCGGTAAGTCTGATACTAGTGCATAAATCCCTCTTCAGATTCACACAGCTACATGCAATGATGGAGAATACAGGAAGATCACAGGCCAATGGGTGCATCTTGTGGATTCATTACAAGCCTCTGACAGGTCTCAGCTATGTGACTCATCAACAGGAAGGTGAAGCCGAGAAAGCATGTGGCTGCCTACAGGGAGAAAGAGAGGAAGTTCCCAGAATTCCCATGAGAAGTCCATGCCCCCAAGGCATCATCAGGCTGTGTGACCTGATTGAAAGACTAGATTCCACATCTACACTTACCTATCAAGTTGATATGACATAACGTAATGACATGAAATGATGTAATTGAAAATGAACAAATTGGTCTTTGGCACACCTGATAAATATGAAGGTCCTGAGTCAGGGACCCTCTCCACAGCTCTTTATCTACCATCATATCCATGCCCAGGGCTCAGTTGCACCCAAGGTTCTAGAGTGAGGAATGTGCAGCAAGGCCTTGCTAGCCTCACCAAAACAAATATTTTTCCGCACTGCTTATAGTCCCCACTCCATCTGTCTTTTCAACTCTTGTTAGCACCCTGCACTGGTAAGGGATTATGAGACCAATCATTCCCATCTCTGTTTTGTTTTTGTTTTTTTCCAAAGAAAGCAACCAGAAAAATGTGTTTGAGGACACATTTGTGGCCACATAAAAGTCTTGTTTGGGGGAGCCCTGGTAGCATCATGGTTCCATATTGGACTGGTAAGGGAGAAAGATGAGGCCTTCTCTCTTATGAAGAGCTTCAGTCTCTGAAAACCACAGGGACAGTTCTGCCATGTCCTGTAGAATCACTATGACCCTACAGGAAATGACTCAATGGCAGTAAGTTTGAGGTTTTTGAAAGGTCTTACTTTACAATAGGAAGGTATATTAAGAATGGATAGATGGAGGGGTCGAGTGATTGGATGGGTGGGTGGATGGATGGATGGATAAACAGATGGATGCACAGATGCAGGGATGGTTAGATGAACAGACAGTACCATGACCAGGATTATTCAACTCTTGTTCTGTTTAGGGCAGAGGCTTCATAGGTCCTTGCCACCCCACAGCTATGTCTGTGATGGATGTTTCTGTGTACACTGACAGGCATCTGGCTCCCACCTCAGGCATCTGGCTCCCTCTTTTGCCTCAAGTCTTTCTCCAAAGTTACAGAACCTCACTCAGCCTATGCCCAGGGTAACCTGGAAGAACACAGATGTCAGCATCTCTGGGGATAAGCCTGAACCAACAGAGGATATGAATATGTGCTTAAATGCCACACCCTCCCATTTTCAAAGGCATGGTTCTGAGATGCATTGTATAAAATTCCTCAGAGGTTCCCCAACAGGACTGAGCTCCATCTGTCCACAGCAGCAAAATTTCAGTATCACACCTGGACTACCTTCTCCCCTTTCCATGATTCACTGGGATCATCCCCTCAAAAGACTCCCTGTCTCAAACTTTGTTTTCAGAAGACTGCAAATTAAGACATTGGCCCCAAATTAGTCTCTTTCTCTTCCCCTGAAAGAAAGACACTGGTTGAAATTTTAATATCACAGATATATTTCATTTTTATGACCTTTGTATATATTTTCTTCACAACACATTTTAGGAGGGCACTATATTGATAGATGAAATTTGTTATAGATTGAGTTATGTCCCCCTAAAAAATGTGTTGTAAATTCTAACCCCTATGAGGGAATGGATTGATTTTCTTTGAGGAGTTAATGAGGGTGTTTTAAATCAATCTCTCTTGAGATATGAAAGAGCAGATTATTTAAGCAAGGACAAATGGAAGGGAAGAAACATGCCAAGTGATTGCCAAGGAATTTAGGACTAGAAGGTGAAAAAAAGGCCTTTCCCCTGGAACAGAGACAGAGAGAGTCTTGCACTAAAGACAATGCTCTGGATTCAGACTTCTAGCCTTCTAATCTGGGAGGAAATGAATTCTGTTTGTTGAAGCCATCCAGTTGTGGTCATCCTGTTATGGTAGCACTAGCTAAGTAAGATAATCTTGATTTGGATACCCTTGACATTTTTCAGCACTTGACATAATTATTGGTACACTGAATAATGAATAGAATTAAATAATAAAGCGTAAACTACTTTCATTTAATTTTCAAAACCCAAGTTATATACAAAATAATGGGAATGAAACATCAACATCATCCCCATAGTAGTGAATGACAATCAATGATTAAGTAGGAACCCCCTCTCCCCATGTGACTCGACTTCTCAATCAGCGTTTCTATCCCTCATCTGTTTGAAGCACTGCTCTTGGGAGCATTTTGTGTGTTTTCTGTGATCTCAATGCCAGGGTATATCTAAGAAAACTCAGCAAGAGAAATAAAATACGACAGAGATCTTATGTAATAGATTTGAGTTCTGGAGAGCTGTAAATCATTGTAATAGATAACATTTACTTGCCACTATTTTTGGTCTTGGAACCTATTTTTGCCTTCCTGAAAAGAATGAGAATGCATAATTTATCCACCACCTTCATTTTACAGATCAGAAGGACACAGGCAAAAAGTTCAAGCAGAGCTTCGGTAAAAACCACAACTTCAGACTGAGTCCAGAGCCCTTTCTACCAGGGCACTTCAAAAAGTTTGTGGGGGTATATAGGACTGAAAGATAAAAAATTAAACATATACATGCTGCTTGTTGCCACATGAGCCTCATCAAGTTCAAGGCATTTTTTTGCAAACACAGATACCAGTCATTTAGTCTAGTCTATCCTTAAAGTATGGGGTGGGGGTGTGTGGGGGGGTGGTCCTGGGAATGCAACTATGTAGATGCTATCTTGTTGACATTAACTGGAGCAAAATGTATTTTCTTTAAGGATTTTTAAGATTAGAGAACAAAAAGAAGTCAGGAGTCAAATCAGGATGCCTAATGACTTCTCTGGAAGCTCATACAAAATCACCCTGTTGGAACGGGAGCGTTGTTAGGTGAAAAAGGATTTGCTAGTGTAGTCTGCCTGGACACTTTCATCGTAACTAGATATTATTGTTCTTTGGCCCACCAAAGAGTCAGCAGGCAAAATGCCCTGAGCATCCCCTTGACTATTGTCATGACTGCTGCTCTTGACCAGCCTAGGCTGCTTTGGCTTTAAATGGACCGCTTCCCCCTCTTGATAGCCATTGCTTTGATCATGCTCTGTCTTCAGACCACACTGGAAAGCTGTTTCATTTCTGCTTTCAGTCTCTGAAGACATGCTTTAATCCCACTTGTTTAAAGTTTCCTTCCCAAGTTCTGCACTTATCTGCCCCTGATGGAGGTGCACCATTTGGGCTCCTATTGACTGGGAAATTTTGCTAACTCTGAGTTGTTTTTTTTTTAATAAGAAATGTATAAGCTGAACCAAGTGAGATGCTTCTGGCAATGGCTATTGTTTCTGTAATCTTCAATCTCTCTCAATTAGGGCATGGGCAACATTCATTTTCCCTAGAAATTGAGTGTCAATGAGCAGCTGCTGAGGACTTCCCCTTCCACAAGACCTTGACCCTTCTTGAAAACAAGATCTGCTTGTAAACTGCTGATTTCTTTAGTGCATTTTCCTCATAAACTTTCCCCAAAACATCAGTGATTTTGCCATTCTTCAGCCCAAATTTCACCTCAAACTTAATGCTTGGTCTTGCTTTGATCCGAGCAGAATTCATGTTCCTTTGATATGGACTCTTTTCAAAATGATGCTTTATCCTTTTAGGGCCTCAAACAAGTTATTGCTCAGACATGTTATAACAAAATAGTAGGAGTTGATTTGAGTGCAAAAAAGAGTTTAAGATCCATGTCTCTATTTTCTCCAAAGTCTTTCTCATCAGTCCACATAAATCAGGTTTGGACTTGGCCTACCTTGGGGCCCTCTGATCCTTAATTTTTATAGAGGGGGAAAAATTCTCATTTTTCTGCAGGATATACTGTATTAAGCCACATTACATTTGTTCCATGACCCAATTTCTGCTGGGGCATATAAAAGCAGAGAGCTAATTATATGATTGTAATTACCTGGAAATTATATGTTTATTGTTTTTCTACTTGCAGATACTACTATTTTTGAACTTTTCATTGTTCTTCTCAGCGACAGGAGTCATGCTGCCTCTGCTTCCAATGTCCCCTCCAATCTCATGATTAGCAGATGTTTTAACTGGGGGCCCCCTCTGGCAGGACAGAAAGCCTCCAAAGGAGGTGTGGGGGTGGGGTGGGGCCTGTTGACTCAGGCAGCAGGAGGCACCCAGAAGCCTCCATCACCCGCATTCATGAGCACCTCACTCTTGACAAGAGCCTTTAATAATAAAGTGTTCTGCATCTTCCGGCCTAAATGAAGCACATTCCTATCTTTGCCTTTGGATACTGGGAATAGTACCCAATAGGAAGGGGGCTCATCTGCCACCAGATATATTTATATATACCCTTCAATTATGTGCTTTGGTTAATTGTCCCTTTCCCAGCAGCTCTTCTTATGACACAGAGATACTGAACCTCACCTATAATTATAGTGAGAAAATATTTCTATGGGCTTTTAGCAGGGAAGTGTAAACTGGGTCAAACATTGAAGGTCAGGGAACAAGGGTCAAAGTTAACTTTACTCAGATTAATTGATTTTCAGGAGACTTTAAGTGTCTTCATCAGCATCTTATCCTATTGTTAATATTACAGTTAACAGTGAGAAACAATTGTTAGGGAGGACTTCTGAGTTTACAAAATACCTTTGCTGCAGAAAATATCTTACTTATCTTCTCCATGAATCCCAAGCAAGGTGACATGGCCACACCCAATGTTAAAATCTCCTTGGCCCTTCTGAAAGGCCACAGAACAAGGAGGTTCCCATCCTGTTTATCCTTCTGCATGGTCCCTTGGCTCCCAGAGGAGCAGCTTCTTTAGTTTGGGAGGTGAGGTTCCCCAGAGTCAGAAGGGACTCTCTCGAGAACAGGACAGTCCACAAAAGAGCCTGCTGACCCGACGTGTATAGCACCTGGTCAAAAGCACAACCAAGTCCACTGTCCCAGATGGATCTCAACTCAGAGCAATCCCAAACTGGTCATCTCTACAAGAGCAGATCGCTTCATCTTTCTCCCACAAGATGGCTGGTGGGTTTGAACCACTGACCTTCTGGTTAGCAGTTCAACACTTACTCCACAGGGCTGCTGGCAAGAGCTGGTGATGGAGGGTGTGAATGTATGGCTCTAGCACAGGAGGCTATGAGATTATTGCTGATCATGACCTTGCCACCAGATCACTAGGAGCCCTAATTGCATAGTGATAGGAGTTGGACTTTAACCTGAAGTTCAGCAGTCCAACCCTACCAGCCACTCCTAGGGAAGTAGGTGAGACTTTCTGTTCCGGTAAAACTTTATGACCTCAGAGTTGGTCGTGAGTTTGGTTTCGAGTGTATCCTGGTTCACTACTCCTTCCCCTCCTTGCCTTTGCTGATGACAGCTGTTAGCAATGCCCTCTGGCCACCTCAATGCTACCATCAGTTTGGGCTTAAGTTCTATCAACTTCTTCATAATTTCAGTGACCCTGAGGATTTGTTTCTTTTCTCAACTCTTTCACAAAAACATCTCCATTGGGGAAAACAAAAACATCTCCACTGATTAAGCTTTGGCGTGAAGTTGGAAACTAATTAATTACCTGCTCAACCACCTAATTTAATAGATGAAGAAACAAGATCTGAAGAGATAAACAACTTTGTCCAAACACAAGCAAGTCAATGGTGGAGTTGAAACAAAATCTACGTCTTAGGACTAGCTATCAAGTAAGCTTCCTATTACACCAGAAACAGGAATTGTCAGCTGTGATCAAGCTGCCAAGAATGCTGAGCTGAGTCAGTGAGAAAGAATGCTGGGATCATTTAGTCATGTCTGCCAGGGCTGGGGGATTGATTGAGTGTGTGCAATGGACAGTGGCCTTTGATGGAACATTTGAGACCTCCCTTAGGCTGATCTGAAGCCTACAATGAAATGAAAAGTGGTAGTTGTCCCATTCACTATACCAGTTGTTGGTGAATGGATTCAGGGGCAGCTCTCTTTTGCTCTCACTTTTGAAAAGAACAGCACAACAGAAGATGAGTCCTAGGGCTAGACCAGATCTCCCTCTTTCCTCCGAGGCTGGGTAGTGGAGATGTGCTGTGTGGTTTGTTCTGTTCCCAGCAACGTCCCCCGCCCCACCTCCAGAGGTGGTTTCAAAGCTTTGAGTGTGTGTCTGTATCGTTAGAACAACCTTTAGGAGACAAACAACACAGTAATGGATTCTTTTCTTTCTTTTAATCCAAAGGACCAAGAAGGCTGTTTGAAAGAAAGGAAATTTAAAGGAGGGATTTAATGGAAGCCTCTAATGATATAAAGTACTAACTTCATCAAAAGAAAGTGGATTTGCACATTAGGGCCTATTAGGAAAATTGTTTCTCTCCTTCCTTGTTGGTTTGGAAGAACTCAATGGCATCAATCACTATGGGGGCGGGGGAGGGTGTTGGGGTGCAGACCACATCGGGTGACACAATCAGAGAGGTGACTGTCTATAACATATTTTGTGCAGTGTTTCAACAGAGATTTATTTATTGATTAAATTGGGGGCTCATACAACTCATAACAATTCATACATCTATCCACTATCACATTTGTTGCCATCATCCTTTTCAAAAACATTTTCTTTCTACTTGAGCCCTTGGTATCAGCTTCTCATCTGCCCTCTCCCTTCTTCATGAACCCTTGATAATTTATAAATCATTATTATTTTGTCATGCCTTACACTGACCAATGTCTCCCTTCACCCATTTTTCTGTTGTCCATCTTCCCGGAAGGAGGTTCTATGTCAATCATTGTGATTGGTTCACCCTTCCTCCTCTCACTTTTCCCCGCCCCTCTTGGTTTGGCTACTCTCATTATTGGTGCTGAGGGGTTTATCTGTCCTGGATTCCCTGTATTTCCAGCGCTTAGCTGCACCTGTGTGTATGCTTTGGTCTAGTCTGATTTGTAAGGTAGAATTGGGATCATGATAGTGGGGGTGGGTGGGGGTAGGGAGCATTAAAGACCAGAGGAAAGTTGTATGTTGCATCAGTGTTATACTGTACCCGACTGACTTGTCTCCTTTCTGTAAGGCAGCAATTCTCAACCTGTGGGTTGCAACCCCTATGGGGGTCCAACAACCCTTTCACAGGGTCACCCAATTCATAACAGTAGCAAAATGACAGTTATGAAGTAGCAATGAAAATAATTTTATGGTTGGGGGGGCGGGTGTTAGTCTGGGTAAAGCAGAGGAACAAATTTCATAGACATGCATATGGATATAAGCAAAGGGTTTAA
Source organism: Nesogale talazaci (assembly GCA_004026705.1). Taxonomy (NCBI): domain Eukaryota; kingdom Metazoa; phylum Chordata; class Mammalia; order Afrosoricida; family Tenrecidae; genus Nesogale; species Nesogale talazaci. Next base: position 31,529 of record PVJH01014829.1, on the reverse strand, counting down.
ATACAAAAGGAATGGGACACTGAGAAAGCATCCCAACCCAATCCAGTTCAAAGTCATAAGTCGGATATTAACCCATATGCCTGACATCAGTCTATAAAGTCTCCTTCTGACTCACGTTCAAAGTCATAAGTCGGATATTAACCCATATGCCCGACATCAGTCTATAAAGTCTCCTTCTGACTCACGAAGTCACAGGTCAGTGGATGCAGAATTCCGGCACTGGCAGGGGTCTCCCAATGGCTCCTCGATTCCAGGGCTCAGGGTCTATCAATAGCATGCCGCTTCAGCTTCAGAGGTCTGGCTCCATCAGGGCAAAGCCATGTGGCCTATCCTCCGGCTCCTCCAGCTTCTCAGACGCTGCCATCTTGTCTTTTCCATGATTCATCGTCTCTGAGACCCACTCCCAACAACTGGGGGAGATAGCTTCTCATCTTCACGAAGGAAATATCGTGAGATTTCCCAGAAGTCTCAGGAGAAAGCCATGCCCACACGGAGGCCTCATTGGCTACTCAATGGCTATCTCCAGATTAACAGGCTAGACTCCACCCCTACATTTCATTCATAAAATTAACATAAGCACATGACTGCCACAGGGGGTCACCACCACAAGAGGAACTGTATGAAAGGATCCTGGCATTAGGAAGGTTGAGAAGCATTCAGAGACGTCCATTTGCCTACAGATGGGCTTTGGGCCTCCACTCTGCACTCACCCCGCCCCACCCCATTCACAATGGTATGATTTTTTGGTCTGGGTCTTTGATGCCTGTTACCTGATCCCATTGACACCTAGTGATCATCCAGGCTGGTGGGTTTCTTCCATGTGGGCTTTGTGCTCCACTAGATGGACACTGTTTATCTTCAAGTCTTAAATATCCCAGATGTTTTATCTTTTAATATCTGGGAACCATTAGCTTTCTTCACCATATCGCTAATGAACCTGCTTTGTATAAATCTATTTCCCTATTATTATTTATAAATATATTTACACATGTACTTGCTTCAACAGAGATTTTTTTTTGTTTATAAAGATGTCCCTGTAGTTATAGCAACTAAAATATTTTTTACATATATCCAGCTTACACTTACCAAAAAGGTTAAAATCTATGCCAATTTACTTTCTGAGCTTTCTAATGAACTTCTGTCAGAGCAATCATTATTACCCAAGGTTTCCAATCTCATAGACTTGTTAGCCCATACCACAAGTAGATACTATTGTTTTTGTGACTGCCATGTTTTCTTATAGTTAGTTGCTAATGTTGTCAACTTTTCTGGTGTTTTAGTTAGAGCATTATGGTAATTAGTAGTTGTGAATTATATCATCAAAAGCATTTTTTTAGAATGAGCAGGTAATTGAAGGAAAACAAAGAGAAAACTCACTAAAGATTTCTGCTTAATTACTAATAATGTTGTAATTCAGTTATTTTGTTACCAACTACAGTAGTTATATGATGTCATGTCAACTTGAAGACATATAATAATATAGAGGTGGTATTCAACCTGTCAGTCAGGTCACAGCCTGATGTGGGAATAGCTTTCTCAGAAACAGGACCCAGGGAAGCTCCCTATCACACCCTGTGCTGCCGCCTTGACCTTCCAGCCTGGCTGCTGGACACCCTAAGAGCTGCCGGAACCCTGTGGTGTTTCCCACCGTCATTGGATCGACATGACCTTGCACATTGGCCTGTGGTCTTTCTCCATTCTGCATCAGTGCATGTGACTGTGCAAGTCTGAAGAGGGATTTGTGGACTACATAGGACTTAGGGACTTGAGTCGGACTTAGCTAGAATTATTTTCTTGATGTATAATTTCTTCTTGATATAAAATTCTTCCTTACCCATATACGAGTGCTATTGGATTTGTTTCTCAGTCGGCCTGGCCTAAAGCACCAAGAAACACCAAAGCCACTGACGTCAAATCTATTCTGACTCCTAGCACACCCATAAGACAGAATAGAACTGTTCTGTTCCTTGGGGTTCCTTGGGGTCTCGGATCTGTAAATCTTTCTCCCTCGGAGTGGTTGGCAAGTTTGAACTGTTGACTTTACAGTATTAGTACATTCTAATAAATACATTTTGCAGTTTACAACTATATTAATCTCATATTGTTCTATGATCAAAGTTGATTCTGTATGATCTGATAGAAGAGGCCATGGAAAGGGCCCATGGCATGTTCAGCAATGTATTTTATCAAGCAAACTCTTTTTAAAACAGAAGGGGAGGAGGCTGAGCCCCGGTGGCGTAAGTGGTTGAGTGCAGGACTGCTGCCTGCAGGCTGGGCGGTTCAAATCCAGCGGCGGCTCTCAGGAGCAGCACTGAGTGCTCACGACCACCAGAGGCAGTGATGCCCCCCCCCAAAAAAAAAAACAGAAGGGGGAGGTGATGACAACATCACCACCACTGCACAGAGTGACACCAATCTTAGCGATGCCACTGGAGAGCATGGCAAACCCATCTGTCTAAAGGGGCAGAGCAGATACCATAGGTGAGTGAGTGGGCTTGGGGATAGGGACACAGGGGACAGTGAGACAGTGGGGTGGTGGCTTATTGAGAAAACATTCCCTCCCTTAAAGAGCTGAACTGCTCCAATGTTTATAAAGACATAGCACTGGACAAGAAGACACTTGCAGGCTTCATTTAGCTTTGAGACTTTACATGGCAGAACTTGGTTGTCCATGAGTCAATGCCAGCCCTGGGTGGCCCTCGGTGTGCAAATCAGAATTGCCCCCTCAGCCTCCCAATGCTGTGACCTTTGGAAGCAGATTGTCTGGCCTGTCTTCTGAGTTACCTCTGCGTCTGTTGGAACTGCCAACCTTCGGGCTAGTAGTCGAACGCTTAACCATGTGCACCACCCAGGACTCTGTAATGTAGCGGTAGTTGTTAGTGCCTTTGTGTCACAAGGACCGCTGTCTGAGCCCCCATGTTTGCGCAGGCTCACAGACGTGGGAACTCTCGGGGGACAGTTCTGCCCTGTCTTACGTGGTCTCTGGGAGTCAGCGTTGACTCGAGGGCGGCGAGTTTGGCTTGGGGTGTTCTTTTTCGCTGACCCTCCCCTCCACTCTGCCAAGCATAATGTGTTTTTCTGGGCTCTCCCAATAATATCCTAAGTACATGAGAGGAAGTCTCACCAGCCTCACTTCTAAGGGGCGTTCTGGTAGGACTTTTACAAATAGATTTGTTTGGTCTTCTGGCAGTCCACACCATAATTCAAATCTATCAAGTCTTCGATGGACTTCCTTATTCGCTGTCCAACTTTCACCTGCATCTGAGGCAATTGAAAACACTAAGGTTTGCAAATCTTTGTGAAGGTGCATGAAAGTAGAATGTGATAGGTAGGTTTGTTGTGCTAACATGGCCAATGAACACAATTGAGATTAATTGAAGGGCGGAGATATAAATGGCTTGGTGAGCCGTTCCTTTCTCTCTCTTGCTGTATTCTGCACAGCTGGCTGCCTCGATTGTTCTATGCCTCCATTTGCAAGCTACACTACCCATGCGTGGACTGTGTCACTGTAAATTGAAGTTCCTTCAAGCCCTGCTTCGCTATGCTACTGGAATATACATCTCTTGAGCTGGGGATTGTCAGACCCTGTCGTCTAGCTGACTGTTGGTGCCTATGGCTGGATAGCCTGAATTGCTCTACGGAGGACTACCCAGCACCCTTTAAGACTTGAAGTACTGCCAGTGTATTAGCTATCTCACAGAAATGAGTTGCACTGAGTTATTCATACCGCTTTATAGATTGCTTATTTCTCATGTTAGATACATATATATTATATATATAAGTTATTAGTGTCCTGGTTTTGTTTCTTTAGAGAATCCTGTACCCACCTGTAAGATAATTGGGCAGTCCCTCTCAGAAGGGCCTCATGGAAGGGATGAGGTGCAGGGTGCAGTATGGCACTGATGAACTACATAATTATCCTCAAATTCCTAAATATTTCTTCCCTTTACTATTATGGTTTATATTTGTTTTACCTCATTAACCATGTTAGATTTGCCTATGTTCATTTAAATAGTTAGGAAAATCAATATAGATAACCCTTCATAATAGTCTCAGATGGTTCCCTGAAGGTACAAGAGTGAGGGGAAAGGAGGTAACTGGGCATTGCCTCTTTGTGATCCAAGGTCCACTTGTGGGAACTATCTCAGAAATAAGCTTCCAGTGAATTCCCTCTATCTGCAATTGAGGAATGGGGTGGTGGTAGTGGTTTTTACAAAACAGAGGACTTTGGAGAGATGGGGACTGAAGATCAAAGGCATAGAAAAGGACTTGAAAGGTTAAAACTTTGTCAGTTAATGCCCCTCTGCTGCATGCTGAACCTGATCTGCTCTTCAACAATTTGTTGTACTTTTGTTTTGCTTCTGTTTGTTCATATTAAGGTGTATCAGAAAGGTGTTATGTCATTGGAGGTCACACTCTTGATGTTGTGTCATATGCTGTTCTAGTATTTTGATGTTTTGGTATTCACCGTCCCCGGTGAACCTCTAGGGAAAGCAAGTAAGACAAGAGTTTCAGGGCCCAGGGGCCCAGGGGCAGGAGGCAGGTAAAGGGAGATGATGTCACGGAGTCCAGAAAGGAAGAAAACTGATTGTGGCAGCAACGGTCCAATACTGCTTGATGTGACTGAACTGTGGACTGATAGGGTTGATGTGTTAACTAACTCCCAATTCATAATAAATGTTTTAAAATAAATGAATTAGCTTTAAAAATACAATAGTGTGGTTTCGATCAGACGCACCTTAGTCTTCAAAATGAATTCTTGCCTTTTAGCACTTCAAAGGGGATTTAACAATTACTCATTAGTTCATCAAAAATATAAAGAAGCACACCTGGTACTTATCGTAGCAGAGGTCATGGGCTCTGGGGGAGATTAACAAGACATTCTAGAACATTTCTGACTGGGGAACAGAGTGCCCCTGCCCTCTGGGATCTGTCCTCCTGACTCTGTGACTATGTTAGCAGATGGAGCAGAACAGTCTCCATGGGGCTGCCAAGGCTGAAACCTTGACAAAAGCCACATCTTTCTTCCTTGGATCAGCTGGTGGATTTGAACTGATGACCTTCCTGGTTAGCTGCCCAGGAGACTGATAAGATAACAGATCGGTCTGGAAATGTGCAGGTCAGCAGTCGGGAGCCTTGTGGTACCCAGAGATGTACCCCTCACGAAGAATTTAACTTCTTGATTCTCTCTCTAAATTATGAGGGGGGGGGGGAGTTCTATTTAGCATGTCTTAGTTTTATGTTAGTGCTGTTCTCAGTGCCACAAAGAGGTGTCCTTTAAAAGCAGCACTTATGTTCTCACGGTTCTGGAAGCTAAACGGTCCACATCAAGTCCTTCCTTGCCGAGCAAGTACAATGCCAGCCCCGACTCCCCAGCATGCGTCTCTGTGCTGGCCCTGTTCTTACAACTCAGATGTCATTACTTTTTGAGCCCATTCTACTTGGGTGTGGTGTGATTAACATGACAAAGAAAACCCAAGTTCCACACCCTGTTTTCTCAGGTGTAGGGTTGCAAGCCCTCCTTCGGGAGAGACACTGTGTAATCCGTAGCATTGTGCCATTGTAGGCCCTCTCTCCAGGAAGGTAAAGAGCACTAGTAGAGCGGTGGTTACCTGTGGGGCTGCTAACCACAAGGTCAGCAGTTCGAAACCACAGCCTGCTCCCGGGAGAGACACAGGCTTTCTGCCACTCCCATAATGCCTTCCAGTCTCCAGGGAGAGTTCTCCAGCACCCTACAGGGTGACTGTGAGTTGATAGGGGCTCAATGACAGTGAGTTTGATTTTCTGACTTCAGTAGAGGTCAGAGTGGGCTGGTCTTCCCATCTGAAGAAAGCACTTTGCTCTCTCAGGGATCACAAGCAAGGTTTAGTTGTCTCCATTGATTTGAGTTTCAAGGAGTAATGTGTGCTGCCTGGAGGCCCCGCCACGAAGTCCCTCTCCCCTTTTAATCCGCACTGGGAGATGTGTTGTAGCCCTTAGAAGAAGCTGCTGCAAGCACCTGCCTGATCCTGGCTGAACTCCTTCAAGGAGCCAGTGATCGTGAAAACTCCTGCTCCTTCACAGGAGGGCTGGATGACTCAGGTCAGTGGAAATGGGAAACTGCCGGGGAAAATCAAGAGCCCTACAAATGTAAAACAGTATTATGAACCTTCTCCTTCCTCACACACTCTTCCCCCTCATGAAGTGCTGTCTTTAAGAATGAAGTCAAGTGATAAGGCTGTTCACACTCACCAACCTGACAAGCAAACCTGTCACGGGAGCCCCAGGTCCTCTGTAAGAATGGCCCTGGGCTTGACCTGGGGAGGAAAGCGAGTGTGGGGCAGTGGGTCTCTGGCTTGCCGAACCTCAGCTTCACAGATGGTGAGACTTAACGCTGCATTAAGTCCATTTGCTCACATGGAGCATGCAGTGAGAACACGGCCGACAAGGCTGTCTTGGACAAGCACAGCCAGTGTGCTCCTGAGAGGAGGGATGGGGAGACTTCATCTTTGGAGTGTGGTCCAGAGTGACCAGTCCCTGGAGAAGGTCAATATGTTTGGTAACACAGAGGGACAACGACAAGGAGGAAAGCCCCCAAGCAGAGGGATGGACACTGTGGCTGAAGCAGGGGTTGAAGCACAGGAGCACTTGTGAGGATGACACAGCACTGGGCAGTGTTTCGTCCTGTTGTGCAGAAGGCCTCTGTGTCGGTCTGGGTAGACCAGAGAAACAAATCCATAGACACTCATATGAATATACGAGAGAACTTCATTAAAAAAGAGTCATTGTTTATTAAGAAAACATCCCAGCCCAGTCCAGATCAAGTCCATTAAGTCCAATATTAGCCCTTATGTCTGATAACAATCTATAAATTCCTTTTCAGACTCATACAACACTTCAGAATGCAGAAAGATCACAGGTCGGGGGTGGAAAGTCTTGTGGATCCAGTGACAGTATCAGCAGGAATGTCTCACAGAAAGTATCTCTGTCCCTCACCTCCAGAGAGCAACTTTTCTCCGTCATGCCTCCAAATGAAGTCATCAAGCTTTGACCTCATTGACAGTCTGAACTCCACCCCTTCACTCTTAATAGTATCAAGTTGACAACAGATTATGTAACTACCACCGTCACTATGGATCAGAACCAACATGGTACCTAACAACAACAGTGTGGCGTGAGAATATCTCCCTCAGAGGGTTATTGTCAGGCTGGATGGGACAGTCCTCCAACTCCTCTGAAGCTCTGAGTGACATAAAGTGAATCTATGTATCCTTGGAAAGGAAGGTCTGTTGTCTTCTAAGGCTGTTTGTCCTCGTGACCTCCCTGCCATAGAGTCAAGTCTGCCTTTTGGCGGAACTTAGCAATTTCCTGAAGGGAAAGGCCAGTGACCCATGAGCTCTATCTCTACTGAACTCTCATCACGATAAACCACTGCCATGAGAGGAGTCCTATTCATGACAACTCTCTCGGAGAGAGCGCCTGTGCTCCACAGGCTTTATGAAGCTGTAAACCTTCCTGGGAGCAGATGACCTTATCTTTCTTCTATGGTTCAAACCACCAACCTCCCAGTTAGTAGTTCAAGGCTCCAGCAACTGTGGCACCAGACCTCCACTCTTTTCAAAGGAAAAGGCAGTTTCTGCCCTCTGGCCACTTTCAGTTTACAGTGACCCTGTGGGACTGGATAGAACTGCCCGTGGGGGATTCCGAGACTGTAACTCTTTACAGAAGTAGAAATATGCAACTTTCCTCTAGTTCTTTAATGCTCCCTATCATGACCCTAATTCTACCTCACAAATCCAGGTTGATCAGAGGATGTACACTGGTACAGATAGAAACCAGAAACATGGGGAATCCAAAACAGATGATCCCTTCAGGACCAGTGGTAAGAGTGGCCATACCGGGAGGGTGGAGGGACCTGATTATAAGGATCTACATATAACATCCTCACTGAGGAAAGGACAACAGAGAAGTGGGTGTAAGGAATTATCAGACAGTGTAGGATATGACAAAATAATAATAATTTATAAATTATCGAGGGTTCATGGGGAAGGAAGGAGTAGGGAGGGAGGGGAAATATGAGAAGCTGATACCAGGGGTTTAGGTAGAAAGAAGATGTTTTGAGAATGATGATGGCAACAAGTGTACAAATGTGCTTTGCATACAATGGATGGATGGATGTGTGGCAGTCATGTACTCTGTGTCAATTTGATTACGAGTGTAAGGGTGGAGTTTTGCCTGTCAATCTGGAGATAGCTAATGAGACCACTTTTGTGAGCATGGCTTTCTCTGAGAATTCTGGGAAATCTCACGATATTTCCCCTGAGGAGATGAGAGATTCACTTACTCAGTCCCTGCGAGATGTTCTACTGACAAGACAAGATGGCAGCATACTGATAGACCCTGAATCCTGGAGGAACTGGAGAAGACACATAGGCTTACCCTGATGGAACCAGACCTCTTGGGCCAGAGAAGTCACGTGGAGACTCCTGTCAGTCCTTAGATGCTTGGGAGGCCACAGAGAGACCCCTGCCAGTGCTGAGATGCTTCTACCGCCACTGAATATACAAGACTCTGCACCCGCTGGCCTGTGATTGTCCTGTGCATGTGCTTCGTGAGTCTGAAGGTTTTGTAAATTGGTATCAGACATAGGGCCTTAAGTCGGACTTATGGACTTGGACTGGGTTGGGATGCTTTCTCAAAGTTCCATTCCTCTTGTATATAAACCTCTCCCTTATATAAATATGTATGTTTATGAATTTGTTTCTCTAGTGTACCCGGACTAGCACAATATGTATTGTGATGGGATTTGTATGAGCCCCCTATAAAATGATTTTTTTGGGGGGGAGGCATCACTGCTCTCCGGTGGTGGGAGTAGGAGGCCCAGCCCCACTGCTGGAATTGAACCTCCGTCCCAGTGGGTCGCAGTCCCGCACACGACCACTACGCCACCGGGGCTCAGCCCAAAATGATTTTTTATAAAAGCCTAATTTTTCTCCCATGGAGCAACTGGTAGTTTTGAACTGCTGACTTAGAGGTTAGCAGCCCAGTGTATAACCATGAAGCAACCACGGTTCCTCTAACCACTCCCCTCATTAGACTGTCAAAATTCCTGGGACAGGAATCCAATAGCCATGAGCACTCCCTATGCTTTCAGAATTAGTAAACATGCTCAGTCCCATGAAGCCTAGGTAGCCTACCCTGCTTGCCATATAGAATCTTCAGCAATTCTAGCTTCTTGTTCCCTTGTCTTTCTTTGGGTACCATCCTGTGTGACCCTGCTTCACCACATGGGAATTGGGAGTACAGTAACTGAGCTACTTCCTGTAACATCCCTGATCCTCTTTTTCCTCACACCTTGACATACAAACATGTCACACCACCTTGGAGCGCATGATCCAACCCCTCCCATGCTTCCTGTCTTTATGCATGTGGCTCCCTCACTTTGTATTTCCACCACTCGAACACCTGCTTATTATCTCGGTCTCCAAAAGCACTTTCCTCACAAACAGAGCATAAATACCAGCCCCTTTGTGTGCTTAGCCCTCTGAACTGTGCTGACCTAATCTACACATTATTAGCCCCTGACAAACAGTGAGAGTGATCAAAACAGAAGCAGAGTATTGCCCAGAACACAACTCTGTCCATTGCATGTGGGGCTATGGGGAAGATCCCAGGGAGAGGCAGCTACCCAGGTGTGGAAAACAGAACCAGGAAGAGAGTGTATGAGGACAAACTCTCAACTGCCATGTGTTAAGGAGTCTGGGAGGCCAAGGTCCCGTGGCGGGAGGCTTCACACTCCTGAGTTAGAGATGCACTCCCTCACATCCTCCTAAGTAAAAGTTATTCTCAGCGATGTCCCCTCATAATAATGCCAAATCTAAGGTGCTGTTTGCAAGGACATATTGTCCCTGACTGTATACGTGCAGGTCAACTGCTTAAAGGTTATCTACTTGAAAGCTGTCAGCTATCTAAGGCAATCAGACCTATTGTCTATCCCACTCCTTTCTGATAAGGATAATGGATTGTTCCCCTGGAGAGCCCAAAGACACCTAAGGACAGACCAAGGTTATGCCGACATCGTAAAGTGACCAGATTTTAAGCGTGACACCATTGAAAGGGGGGAGGGGAGTTCTTGATTAAAAATTTGGTCTATATGGAGCAACAAAAATTTTCATAGAGGGCTGAGCCCTGGTGGCGTAAGTGGTTGAGTGCAGGACATCGGCCCTTGGGCTTGGTGGTTCAAATCTAGCAGCGGCTCTCAGGAGCAGTGCTGGGTAGCTCCCACGACCACCAGAGGGCAGTGATGCCCCCCAAAGAAATTTCTTAGAAAGCAAAAACTGTATTATGATATATTTATTTTAATTTTAAAATGCCGCTGGATGGGCTGAGCCCTGGTGGCTTAGTGGTAGTTTGCGGGACTGCCGCCCACAGGGTTGACAGTTCAAATGCAGCAGCAGCTCTCCAGGAGCAAGGCTGGACTTGCTACTCCTACCAGAGCAGTGATGCCACAAAAAAATAAAAATAAAAATGCCACTGAGCATTGTTAAATTGTTAAAAAGAGGTACGTCTGGTATACCCCTAGCTTGTCCGTCTCTCATTATATAGATGGTTACCTGCAATTAGGGGGCTTGCATGCCCTCAAAGTGTGTATAAGTCTTGGTTGGATATATATTCTCTCTCTCTCTCTCTCTCTGAATGGATCTGGCTCCTGAAGTCATGGCAGCCCCTGAGGTGAGCACTTGCATGTTTTTATCTTGTCTGATGTTACTTTAATTGTGCCCTTCAATGACACTGCCACCCTTTGACCTGTTGACTGTGGGGGCTGGTACCCCACACTCAGGTAGCTAGAGACTCTTCAATTGCCAGTCAATACAGAGTGACTTTACTGAGTCAATCACGAGTATCACCATGGTAGCTGACTGTGCCACTGGCATGAAGCGACCCTATATAGAGTTTCGGGGCTTTGCTGGAGCAGATGGCTCCTCCTGCTTTCTCCCTTGGTGTGGGTGGAGGTTTGAATTTCCTGCCTTGAGGTTCGCACTCCAACAGGCCACCCAATAAAAACAGGCCAGTGTTATATTGATTCGCCCTTTTGTGATCAATCTGATCTTGATCCCCCCAGGTCTGGGCTTCAACTCAACACTGAAGTTCCCTCTGAGCTCCCGTCTTCCCCGCTCTGGCTCTCCACCTGCCTCTGGACTTGGATTTGGAGCATGGATCTTGGCTTGAGTCAAACATTGGGATTTTGTGGAGCAGTGGCATGTTCCAGCCCAGCCCGCCAGGTCCTCGCCCAGTTTTTTATCCCTGTGGGAGGAGTCAGGCCGTCCTTTCCTGGACACTCCCACCTCTGTAACTTATCATGCCATCTTGTGAGGAGCTGTTTGCATGGCTGACCCTTCTCTGTACAATGAACAGTTTAAGGCAGGGCTAGGGGAGGGGAGGTATTGAAATATATTTCATAAACAAATGCATGAATATAAGGGGGCCTCAAAAAATACTCTCAGATTGGGCTACTAACCATAAGGTCAACAGTTCAAAAGCACCAGCCATTCCTTGGGAGAAAGACTGGGTTTTCTGCTATAGTAAAAAGTTACAATCTGGGAAGCTCACTGTTTGGACCAGGGTTGAACCAGGCAGCCCCCTGGACCAGGCAGCCCCGTGAATCAAGCAGTCCCTGGCACCCCTTTGCACCAACCTCACAAGAAGGAGATGAACAACCTGCTGAACTTTGTAACCCCTCGGGCATTTTGTAGAGCTTTTCTCCCCAAAGGGCACAGCTCCTTCAGAGCTTATCTCTCTGGGCCGCCTGTGTACAGCCTCTTCTCTCAGTGTTCCAGGAGGCGGCTCTGTGAAAGACAAGAATTACTCACAGACCCTATCCTGACTCAGACCCTGCAACTGCAACATCAGAAAGCCTCGTTCCCCTTACTGCTACATAAGTCCTTGGCTCAAGCCCTACATATGTCCCACTGCCTCACTGCCAGGAGCGGCTTCCTTGGCCTACCTCTTGTGTCTCGGAACCCACCCAGGAGCTCAAAATGCTCCAGTCCCTTTCTCTGCTGTCTCTCCCCTTCCCAAAAGTCCTTCCCTGCCCCAATAAAGCCTATGTTTACTCTTCATTCCTAACTGAGCTCTATCTTCTTTCTGCAGCTCCAGCTCCACCTCTCATTTACAAAGGCAGTTCTACATTGTCTATCTGCAGTGCTATGAGTCAGAATTGACTCGATGGCAAAGAGTTTAGTTCGGTTTATAATACTGGTAGCTGGTATTTTAGTCCAATAAATTGCATAAAAATACAGTTTTCTCATTTATGGCTTCCATTTCAAGTCTCAAGAAAGAAGAGGAAATGAAAGCTCTGCTTGTCGGGCCTCATCTGAAATCAAATGAAGAGGGTGGGAGTTACATAATCTGGTGTCAACTTGAGACTATTATGAATGAAGGAGTGGAATCTGGCCTGTCAATTAGGTCCCAGCTTTATGACCTCATTTGAGAGGTGAAAACAGTTAAAAAGCTCACTGTCGGTCAGATACACACTCACACTCTGTGAGACATTCCTGCTGTTAAGACACAGGGAGCTACATGAGAATCCTGGAGCTGCAGGAGCCACCTGGAGAGCCCTGCCAGTGCTGACATGCCTCCACTCTCCCTGGATCCCAGAGACTTTCTGCCCACTGGTCTGTGAGCTTCCTGCATCCAATGTCATTGCATGAGTCCTGTGAGTCTGAAGAACTTATAGATTGATATTAGATATATGGGCTAATATCAGACTTATAGATGTGATCAGGACTGGGCTGGGATGTTTTCTTAATATATATTCTTTTTTTGTGTGTGGGCCTCACTGCCTCTGGTGGTCGTGGGCGCTACCCAGTGCTGCTCCTGAGAGCTACTCCTGGACTTGAACCGCCAACCCCGCGGGCCACAGTCCCACACTCAACCACTTATGCCACTGGGGCTCAGCCCAATATGTGTTCTTTTTAAAAAATAATTTTATTAGGAGCTGATACAACTTTTATCACAATACATACATATGTACATACAATACATACATACATACATACGTACATAGTATCAAGCACATTTGTACATTTGTTGCCATCATCATTCTTAAAGCATTTTCTTTCTACTTGAGTCCTTGGTATCAGCTCCTCATTTTTCCCCTCCTGTCCCACCCACCCTGCCTCATGAACCCTTCACAATTAATAAATTATTAGTATTTTGTCATGTCTTACACTGTGTAATGTCTCTCTTCACCCACTTTTCTGTTGTCCATCCCCCAGAGAGGGGGTTATATGTAAATCCTTGTGATCAGTTCCCCCTTTCTACCCCACCTTCCCCTGACCCTCCTGGTATTGCTACTCTCATTACTGGTTCTGAGGGATTTATCTGTCCTGAATTTCCTGTATTTCCAGTTATTATCTGTTCCAGTGTACATTCTCTGATCTAGCTGGATTTATAAGGTAGAATTGGCATTCATGATAGTGCTGGGGGTTGGGGGGGTGCAGAGAAGAGGAAGAATTTAAGAACTAGAAGAAAGTTGTATGTTTCATCATTCCTATACTGCACCCTGACTGGCTCATCTCCTCTTCTTGATCCTTCTATAAGGCAATGTCCAGTTGCCTATAGAGATGGGCTTTGGCCTTTGCACTCCACCTCATTCACAAAGATACTACTTTTTGTTCTTTGATGTCTTATACCTGATCCCATCAACACCGTGTGATCACACAGGCGGTTGTGCTTTTTCTGTGTGGACTTTCTTGCTTCTGAGCTAGATGGCCACTTGTTTATCTTCAAGTCTTTAAGACCACAGATGCTCTATCTTTTGCTAGCCGGCACCATTAGCTTTCTTCACCACATTTGCTTGTATACCTGCTTTGTCCTCAACAATCATGTGGGGAAGTGAGTATTATGAAATGTCAGGTTAATAGGAATAAAAAGTATTCTTGCACCGAGGAAGTACTTGCGTAGAGGTCCAATGTCCAACTGTTACCTTAATACTAAACCTATAAATATATGCACATAGATCTATTTCCCCATCACCATATATAAATATACTTACATATGTATAAGCCGATATTTAGACCTCTATGAATGTCCTTTACCTCCTACTTCTTTCCTGTATTTCCTTTTACTTTTCTCTTGTCCCACTATCATGCTCAGCCTTCATTTGGATTTCAGTAATTCCTCTCGGTTATGTTGCCCTTGATCAAGCCCTAACAGACCTCCTACAGCCTCCTCACCATTTTGGATCACTTGTTGTTCCCTTGTCCCTAGGTTTGTTAACATCTACTTCTTTCCCTGACTCCCCCTTTCTCATGTGCCCACAGAACCATGAGTCCCATTGTTTTCACCTTCATATTGTTTATCCTGCCTATCTTATCTAGATAGACCTGCTGAGGTAATAATATGCGCAGAAAACAAGACAGAGCAAAACAAACCAAAGAAAAAAACAACACCAACAACAAATCAATGACAAAAAGAAAAGAAAAGCCTGTAAATAGTTCAAGATCTGTTTGTTGACCTTTAGGAGTATTTTTCAGTTGAGTCTGATGGGGTGCCACGCCCTGGCCCCGAAGTCTATTTTTGGTACTCCATGGGGACTTCCTTGCTCTCCTCCCCTTGCTGTTCTGTTGCCTGCCCTTAGTGTTTTGTCTCAGTGTGGTGGGGACAGATCAGGCACAATTCCCACACTGTGTCTTCAGTGTTGTTCCCTGTAGCACTATGGGTCAGTGGGGGACACCATGTCTCATAGTAGACCAGCCCTTTCTGTGCTTTGACGGGAAATATCGTCCTCAGTGCTTTGTGCATCAGGATGTACTCCACTCTCTTCCTCTCTCTTCTTTTGCTCCTGTGTGCTCTGATCAGACATGTTTCTCCCTGAGCTGTAGCTGCAGTGCTGTCCTCTGAAGGAAATTCTTCTGGGAAGAGAAGAAGGGCTGTTTCCTCAGACCTCTCTATTGGCTCCCTGCTTCATGCCAGTATGTTGCATTCATGTCTTGGAGCACCAGTTGAAGTCTGATTCCTCTTTCCCTGCAGAGATAGCAACAATATCCTCCCCTTGAGTAGGTTAGTGTCCTGTGCTGCTACACATGTATTTTTTTTTCCTTACCCCCCTCCCGACTCCTTTTCAGTTGGCTCCCATAGGTATCCCTGGATTTGGTCTGGCCCCTGCCATACTACCTGGACCTCGTCCCAGGAATGGTTGTATATAGTAGTTTTTCCCCAAGCCCCTTTTACATTTTTTAAAGCTTAACTCAGCAACTCGTGTAGTATGTTCCTTTTGTGCTTGATTTACTTCGCTTAATCTAAACAATTACTTTTTATATAATTCTCTTTCTTGTACACACATGAATTTTGTGTCTTTAGTCTACCCAGACTAACACAAATAGTTTAGTTCTTTTTAATATGTTTCCAAAGCTACTGCTTCCATTGGGCGAGTCCATCCTCAACCCTATGTTTGAATTTGGATTGAGTCTGCTGCTTGGCTATATGTTAGGACTTCATCTGTGTTTCCCATTTTTACTTCCAGAGGTTGTGAGTTATAAAGGCAGGATAAAATCACTTGGCAGTATAGCACCAATGAAGCATACATGTTTCTCCTGGTTCTTGAATGTTTTCCCCCACCCCCGCTCCACTATCATGTTCTTAATTCTACCTTACACACCTGGCTAG
Source organism: Nesogale talazaci (assembly GCA_004026705.1). Taxonomy (NCBI): domain Eukaryota; kingdom Metazoa; phylum Chordata; class Mammalia; order Afrosoricida; family Tenrecidae; genus Nesogale; species Nesogale talazaci. Next base: position 15,881 of record PVJH01014829.1, on the reverse strand, counting down.
AACAGTACATGTACATGGGTACAGATAAGAGCTGGAAACACAGGGAATTCAGGACAGATAAATTCCTTGGAACCAGTATTGAGAGTAACCATACCAGGAGGGGAAGGGGAAGGTGGGGTAGAAAGGAGAAACCCATCACAATGACCTACTTATAACCCCCCTCTCAGGGGGATGAACAACAGATAAAGGGAAAAAAGGAAACATTTAACAGTACCAGACATGAAAAAATAGTGATAATTTGTAAAGTATCAAGGGCTCATGAAGGAGGGGAGGGATAGAGAGAGGAAAAGGGAGGGGGGATATGAGGAGCCGATACCAAAGGCTCAAGTAGTAAGAAAATGCTTTAAAAATGATGATGGCAACAAATGTACAAATGTGCTTGACACAATGGATGCATGGATGGATTTTGATGAGTTGTACAAGCCTCCAATAAAATGATTTTTAAAAATACCACATGCAAAAAAACTCACCCTCTGGGAAACTGGCAGAGGACTGTCAAAAGCTGGCCAGGTGCCACCGGAGGCGGAAATGCTCTTCCATGTTGTCAACCTTGATCAGGACTCTCTAACATTGTCTCACCACATTTTTATGGAAACGAGGATACACTCCCTGGAGCTGTTCTGTATGTTTCTATAGGTGAGAAGTCTTTCAACAAGCGTTTCTATTATAAATACTTCTCATGTTGTCTCATTGGATGAAGTCTGCAGCTTGAGCCCCATGTTGTGAAATACTGACATGGAGAAATTAATCACTGTGCATAGTTGAAGTATCATTGTCATCATCTCCAGCCACTTACACTAAGTGAAGGTTTACAGTGTGTGGGATCCTGTACAGGATGTACTCATGAAAGAATAATTAGAGACTTTTTAACTATGGGAAAATGTGTGTGTGTGTTTTTTATGAGGGGCAGAAAGAATAGGAATAGATTATGAAAACCCAGTCAATAGTCACACACTCCATTCTTTTAAATATTCATGCTATCTAAGATTTAAAGTTTTAAAAAATAATACAAATAAATATTGACACGATGCCTCTTTGATGCCAACACAACACCTCAATCCAGTTGCTTGATTTGCACTGTGTGTGTGTTTGTGTAGTTGAGGAAGGGGTTCATTTATTCGGCTACAGACAAGCCAGCGGAATTTCAAATTCTTATTTAGCATTGAGGGGAGACAGACAAGAATCATGTCTTTAGGCAGCCAATCAATTTGCCATCCATAACCTTGCTGACTGAGCACTAATCATGTGCCAGGCATGTGTTTTTGAAAGGATACAGAGAGGAATAAGACCTCACGGCTCTTCTCTTCTCTTTATGAATTGACAGTCTGAGCAGATATTCCTGGGTTCAAATCCTAGTCCTATAACTTTGTAACAAAGTGAAATTGGGGCATGTGGTGAACTGCCTCTGGGTTTCTGATTTCTCCTTCTGTCAAAATGAGATGATGACAGCATCTACCTCATCGGGCTGCTGGAGGGAGGGAGGGGGACAATAGGAGCATTCTGTAGGGTGTGTCTATGAGTGTTGGCTTCTTTTAACCTTTGGTCTGGACCTGCCCTGTTGAAGAGGGTGGTTTTAGTTGTCCTGTGTTCACCAGCCTGTAGGCCAGTTCTTCCATGGCAACATCAAAAGCTGGCCCATGTTTGTCTTTCTCAAAGCAAAGGCTACAAGTTGACTGCCCACTGGCCCAAACTAACCTTTACACTCTTCCAATCTGTACTGGGTGATCATAAAAATTGTACTAGATCACAATGTTTAAATATCAAAAGACTTCCATAAAACTCTGAATTCAGGGATTCTCTTACAAATCAGATGACCTGGCCTTGGCTCCTTGGATAGAGTTCAGAATCAGAAGCAATCTCTTTAGTTGAGTCAGTACTCTCCTGAGAGCTTGGGACTCCGTACAGAAAGATGGACAAAGAGGAACAGGCACCATTTAGTTCAGACCGATCAGAATTCAAAGTTGAAGTGAAAGGGCAAAGCAATGAGAGAGAGCAGTGTACACCCAAGAAATATCCCCTGAGGATGAAAGGCTTGCTTCACTCATTCACTGAACAAATATTAGTCTTCAGCACCTTGAAGCATAAAGTACTACAGTGGGGGAGCAGAAAGAAGGAGTATGTTTTGAGGCCTGTCATGAACTCCTCCCAACAATGTTGTACGATTTTCACTTGGCAGAGTGGAAAATGGAATTGATGCTGCTTGGAGGAGTCAATGCACAGAGAGGACTGTAAGGTGACCCCACCATGAGACACGACATCCCTTTAATGACTCCCACACTATGGGGGGCAGCACTGGAGACACAGAGCAGGATTTGTGACACCACCACCACCACCCCAACACACACACACACACACACACACACACACACACACACACACCAGGGTGAAACACAAAGTGAGCACAACAGAGCAGCAAGGAGAGAAAAGTAATGAATGAAGTCCCCAATGAGTCCTAAAAATAGACTTCTGACTTGCGGGGGTGGGGGTGGGGGCACACACAGGGCTTGGCAGCTCATCAGATCTGATCAGAAAACATTCAAAGGGGTCAGCAGACAGACCTGGAACTTTATAAACTTAAAAAAAATCTATCTATACAAAATAAATATGATAAACAATCCTGATGAGAAAACAATGGGACTGATGGTTCCGGGGGTACGTGGAAGATGGGAAGGTGGAAGAGAGGAGTGGGAGCCAGCAAATTCAGGGACAAGGGAACTGAAATCAATGGCAGGGAGCATGTAGAATGTCTTTTGGGGTTTGATCAAAAGCAATGTAGCTGAGAGGAATGACGGAGAGTTGAATGAAGGTCGAACTTGATAGTGGAACAGAAAGGAAGGAAAAGGAAAAAGAGAAAAAAACTAAGAGTAAAAAGTCTTTTATAAGGCTGAGCCCTGGTGGCGTAGTGGTTGTGCATGGGACTGCGGCCCACTGGGATGGAGGTTCAATTCCAGCTCCATGGAACAAAGGCTGGGCCTCCTACTCCCACCACCTGAGGGCAGTGATGCCCCCCAAAAAACAAACAAACAAACAAACAAAAAGTCTTTTATAGAGGTATAAGTATAGGCATATATAAATGTAAATATATTAATATATAGTAATAGGGGATACAAAGAAGTATGCACATATATTTATATGGTAAGTACTAAGGTAGCAGATAGACATTAGGCCTCCAGTCAAGTCTTACCACAAGGCATTCTGTGATACTCTTCTTCCCTAGATGATCATTGTGGCAGTCATGTACTCTTGTGTCAATTTCGTGATTGGAGTCTAGGGGTGGAGTCTAGCCTGTCAATCTGGAGATAGCCAATGAGACCTCTGTTGGGCATGGCTTTCTCCTGAGAATTCTGGGAAGGCTCGCCGTATTTCCAAATTGAAGGAGAGAGACTAGACTGAGTTTCTGGGAGACGAACTACTGACAAGATGAGATGACAGCATACTGATCGATCCTGATTCCTGGAGACTGGAGGAGCCAAAGGAGAAGCCACATGGGCTTGCCCTGATGGGACCAGACCTCTGGGGCCAGAGAAGCCACAGAAAGACCCCTGCCAGCGCTGAGATGTTTCTACCCCAACTGGATACACAGGCCTCTGAACCCACAGGCCGGTGATTGTCCTGGTGTCATTGCATGTATTTTGTAAGTTGGAAGGAGACTTTATAGAGTGGTGTTGGACATATGGGCTAATATCGGACTTATGACCTTGGACTGGACTGGGTTGGGATGGTCTCTCAATGTTCCATTCCTCTTATATATAAATATTTCCCTTATATCCATATGCATGTCTATGAACTTGTTTCTCTAGTCTACCCGGACTAATACCATCACTGAAGACAAAGCTAATGTGGTGAGGAAAACTGATGGTGCCTGACTATTAAAAGAACAAGAATCACATCACTACAGGTGAGGGGGAGAGCAGAGTGAGGACCCAATTGGACACCCCCTTAGTAAGGTGACCAGATGTCCCGTTTTTTAACAATTTAACAACATCCCATGGTGTTTTAAAATTAAAATAAATATATTACAATACAATTTTTGCGAACATTTTTGTTCACAAAACATTGAACATTTTTATTTCTCCATATAGACCACATTTTTAATCAGGAACACACACCACCCCTTCCTGGTCAATGATATCCCGCTTAAAATCTGGTCACTTTACCTTACAGGAGAGTCATGGGAGGAGACAGGCCAGTCAGGGTGCAGGGAGGTAACATACAACTTTCCTCTAGTACCTGAAGGCGTCATCCCCCCAACTATCATGGTCCCAATTCTACCTTACAAATCCAGCTGGGCTGGAGAAAGTATACTGGTAGAAATGGAACTGGAAATATGGGGAATCCAGGACAGATGAACCCCTCAAGACCAGTGGTGACATTGAAGTTACTGAATGGGTGAAGAGAAGGTGGGGTAGAGAGATGGAGCCAACTACAGGGATCTACACATGGCCTTCTATCTGGAGGACAGACATCGGAGGAGTGGGCAGGGGGAGATGTCGGGCAGTATAAGATATGGCAAAATAATAATAGTTCATAAAGTATTAAGGGGTGGGGGGAGCAAGGACAGAGGGGAAAGGATGAGAAGCTGATATCAAGGGCTCAAGTGGAAAAGCAGATATTTGGAGAATGATAATGGCAGCAGGCATGTGAAGGTGCTTGGCACAGTATATGTATGTATGCATTGTGAAAAATGATGTGCGAGCCCCCCAAAAAATGATTTTTAAAAAAAGATAAAGTGACTGGGATCTTAAAGACTTGAAGTTAAACAAGTGGTCATCTAAGAAGGAAGCAACAAAGTTACATGAAAGTAACACCAGTCAGTGATCACAAGGTGTCAAGAGTGTGTTAGTCCAGGTAGACTAGAGGAACAAATTCATAGACACACATGTGGATATAAGGAAAAGGTTTATATGCAAGAGGAATGGGACATGGAGAAATTATCCCAGCCCAGTCCAGTTCAAAGTTATAAGTCTGATATTAACCCATATGCCCAATATCAGTCTATAAAGTCTCCTTCCGACTCACAAAGTCACAGACCAGTGAGTGCAGAGTCCTGGAGCTGACAGGGGTCCCCTATGGCTCCTCATTTCCAGGGCTCAGGGCCCATCAACAGCATCCAGTGATAGTAGAAGCAACTCCTCGCTGGCAGGGGTCTCTCCATGGCTTCTCCAGCTTCAGAGGTCTGGTTCCATCAGGGCAAGGCCATGTGGCTTCTCCTCCGACTCCTGCAGCAGCTCAGACACTGCCACCTTGTCTTGTCCATAATTCCGTATCTCTGAGACTAACTCCCAACAACGGGAGATAGCTTCTCATCTCCATGAGGGAAATATCATGAGATTTCCCAGAAGTCTCAGGAGAAAGCCATGCCCACACGGAGGCCTCATTGGCTATTCAATGGCTATCTCTAGATTAATAGGCTAGACTCCACCCCTACATTTCAATCATAAAATTAATATAAGCACATGACTGCCACAAAGAGGATCAAGCATCAGGAGTAAACAGATCCAAAACAGTTATAGCAAGGTGAATGAGAGGAGTCAGAGTGGAAACCCAAAGCCCATCTACAGACAGTTGGGCATCCCTTCACTGAAGGACTCCAAGGAAGGGACATGTGCAGCATAGCCCCAATGAAATATACATTCCTCTAGTTCTTTTTTTTTTAAATCCAAGTGGGTTTTTTATAAAGGATAGAAGAAGTGTCAAGCTTTAGACTTAATGGAACACAGGCACCCTCCTGGAATGGCGCACCCATATAGGGTGGCATGAGGGAAGAGAGAGGGGAGACAGAGAGAGAGACAGAGGAGCAGCTGGAAAAGTGGATCACTCCTCTAGTTCTTTAATGCTTCCGTCCCCCCATGATCATGACTCCAGTTGTTGTTTTTTTTAATTTAGGGGATCATACAATTCTTATCACAATCCATATATCCATCCATTATGTCAAGCACATTTGTATATTTTTACCTTCATCATTCTCAAAACATTTTCTTTCTACTTGAGCCCTTGATATTAGCTCCTCATTTTCCCTCCTTCCCCCATTCTCCCTTCTTCACAAACCCTTGATATTTTATAAATTATTATTTTTCCCATGTCTTTCTTCACCCACTTTTCTGTTGTCTGTCCCCCAGGGAGGGGATTATATGTCGATCATTGATTAGTTCTCCCTTTCTACCCACATTCCTCTCCCCCTGCTGGTATTTCTACTCTCATTATTGGTCCTGAAGGGTTTATCTGTCTTGGATTCCCTCTGTTTCCAGTTCCTATGTGTACCAGTGTACATCTTCTGGTCTAGCCATATTTGTAAGGGAGAATTAACATCATGATAGTTGGGGAGAGGAAGCATTAAAGAACTAGAGGAACATTGTATGTTTCATCATTGCTGCACTGCACCCTGACTGACTCATCTTTTCCCTGAGACCCTTCTGTAAGGGAATGTCCAATTGCCTACAGATAGGCTTTGGGTCTTCACAACACACTCCCCCTCATTCACAATGATATGATTTCTTGTTCTTTGATGCCTAACACCTGAACCTATTGACACCTCGTGATCACACAGGCTGGTATACTTCCTCCATGTGGGCTTTGTTGCTTCTCAGTTAGATGGCCATTTATCTTCAAACCTTTAAGACCACAGATGCTATATTTTTTAATAGCTAGACACCATCAGCTTTCTTCACTACATTTACTTATGCACCCACTTTGTCCTCAGCGATCCTGTCAGGAAGGTAAGCATCATGAAATGTCAGGTTAATAGAAAAAAGTGTTTTTGCATTGAGGGAGTACTTGAGTAGAGGCCCATTGTCCAACTGCTATCTTAATATTAAACCTACAAATATATTCACATAGATATATTTCCCTATCTTCATATAAAATATATTTACATATGTACATGCCTGCATTTAAATCTTTATAAATGCCCTTCATCTGCTAGTTCTTTCCTCTCTTTCGTTTTGCTTTCTTCTTGTCCCACTATCATGTTCAGTCTTCATTTGGGTTTCAGTGATTCCTCTTGGCTATACTGCTTTTGATCTTGATCAAGCCCTAACAAGCCTCCTACACCCTCCTCTCCATCAATTTTGGATCACTTGTTCCCTTGTTCCTGGTGTTGTTAACACCCACTTCCTTTCATCCACCTCCCCTTCTCCCATGTCTCCATAGAACCATTGGTCCTGTTGTTTTCTACTCCATTTTGTTTATCTCACCCATCTTATTTAGATAGACCTGCTGAGGTAATAATATGCACAAAAACAAGACAGAGCAAAACAAAGCAACAAAAGAAAAAACAACAACAACAAAAAGAAAAGCCTGCAAACAGTTCAAGGTCTGTTTGTTGACCTTTAGAAGTGTTTTTAAGTTGAGTCTGATGGGCTGCCATGTCCTTGACCCCAAAGTCTATTTTTGGTACTCCCTGGGGACTTCCTTGCTCTGATCCCCTTGCTGTTCTGCTGCATGCCCTTAGTGCTTTGCCTCAGTGTGGTGGGGTCAGAACAGGCACAGTTCTTACAGTGTCTCCAGTGTTGTCCCCATAACGCTATGGGTCAGTGAGGGCTGTACTGTCTCATAGTGGGACCAGCCATATGGTACTCTCTGTGTTTTGGCTGCTTTGAGGGGGAATATCGTCCTCAGTGCTTTGTGGATCAGGATGTGCTCCACTCTCTCTTCCTCTTGCTCCTGTGTGCTCTAATCAGACATGTCCCTCTCCCTGAGCTGTAGCTGCAGTGCTGTCCTCTGAAGGAAATTCTTCTGGGAAGAGAAGAGGGACTGTTCCCTCAGACCTCTCTATTGGCTCCCTGCTTCATGCCAGTATGTTGCATTCATGTCTTGGAGCACCAGTTGAAGTCTGATTCCTCTTTCCCTGCAGAGATAAAACCAATATCCTCCCCTTGAGTAGGTTAGTGCCCTATTCTGCTACACATGCATTTTTTCTTTACCGCCCCCCTACCCACTTTTCAGTTGGCTCCCACAGGTATCCCTGAATTTGGTCTGGCCCCTGCCATCCTACCTGGACCTCGCCCCAGGAAGATTGTATACAGTAGCATTTTTCCTATGCCCTTTTGAGCTTATCTCAGCAGATCCATATTGTACTTGCCCTTTTGCGCTTGGCTTACTTCACTTAGCATAATTTCCTCCACTTCTTCCCATTCGGGGGATGTGCTTCATGCATTCTTCACTGCTTTTTAGGGACGTGTAGTACTCCATTGTATGTATGTGCCACAGCTTTTTAGTCCATTCATCAGTTGATAGATATTTGGGTTGTTCCCAACTCCTTGCAATTGTTAACTGTGCCGTGATGAACATTGGAGCAGAATTAATGAACATTGTCTGGACGTGGTTTGTTTCTTGCCTCTTCTGGCTATTTGCCCAGTAGGGGGATTGTTGGGTGATATGGTAGCTCAATCTCCATATGTTTTATATATTGTCAAATCGATTTCCATAATGGCTATATATAAGTACAGGTCCACCAGCAGTGGGTAAGAGTTCCTGTCTACCACAGACCCTCCAACACTTGTTGCTTTCTAATTTTTTTGAATTGAGTTATCTTTGAGGTGGTTAGGTGATATCTCATCATTGTTTTATTTTGCAATATGCTTATGGTCAATGATCAGGAGCATTTTCTCATGTTTCTCATTTGGATTTCTGCCCTTATAAAACTTCTGCTCAGTACATTGATACAATGTACTTGACACGTGGAATTCAGGACAGATAAACCTCTCAGGAATGGTAATGATTGCAGACATACCATAAGGGTAGGAGGAAGGTAGGGTAAAAGGAGAGAAAAGGGGAACCAATTGCAATGATTAACATGTAACACCCCACCAAGGAAGACAAATAACAGAAACATTGATGAAGGAAGACAATGGATGGAGTAAGACATGAAAATAGCAATAATATATAATTTATCAAGGGTTCATGAGGGTGGCAGGGAAGGGAGGGAGGGAAAAAAAGAGTTGCAGATACCAAGGGCTCAATAAGAAAGAAAAATACTTTGAAAATAGTGAAGGTAACATATGTATAAAAGTGCTTGACCCAATGGATGGATGTGTGAATTTTGATAAGCACTGTAAGAGCCCCCAGTAAGATGACTTTTAAGAAGGAAAGAAAAGTAGTTGTAAGAGCCCACAAAGTCACCACACAGAGGCAAAACACTAAGGGTGTGCAACAGAACAGCAATGGGAGTGAGGCAAGGAAGTCCCCAGGGAGTACCAACAATAGACTTCGGGACCAGCGCATGGCACCCTTCAGACTCAACTGGAAAACACTCCTAAGGGTCAACAAACATACCTTGAACTATTTATAGGCTTTCCTTTTTTTTTTTTTTTGGCATCACTGCTCTCCGGTGGTGGGAGTAGGAGGCCCAGCCCCACTGCTGGAATTGACCCTCGGTCCCAGTGGGCCGCAGTCACGCACGCACGCACAACCACTACACCACCAGGGATCAGCCCCCTTTTTTGTCATTGATTTTTTTGTTGTTGCTGTTTTTCTTTTGTTGGTTTCTTTTGCTCTGTCCTGTTTTTGTGCCTATTATTATCTCAGCAGGTCTAGTTAGATAAGATAGGTGGGATAAACAATATGGAGTAGAAAACAATGGGACAAATGGTTCTGTGGAGACCTGGGAGAAGGGGAGGTGGATGAAAGGAGGTGGGTGTTAACCCCAGGAACAAGGGAACAAGTGATCCAAAACTGATGGCAAGGAGGGTGTAGGAGGCTTGTTAGAGCTTGATCAAGGGCAATGCATCTGAGAGGAAATCCTGAAACAAAAATGAAGGCTGAACATGATAGTGGGACAAGAGGAAAGTAAAAAGGAAATAAAGGAAAGAACTAGCAGGCAAAGGGCATTTATAAAGGTCTAAATATCGACTTGAATAAAATGATTTTTAAAAATGCTTATAGTGAGGGCTCAAGTATGGAAATGATGGCAATATATGTACAAACATGCTTGATATAAATGATGTATGAAATGTCATAAGAGCTGTAAGAACCACCAATAAAATATCTTTAAAAATAAATAAAACACGGCTGAGCCCCGGTGGCATAGTGGTTGTGCGCGGGACTGCGGCCCACTGGGACAGAGGTTCAATACCAGCAGTGGGGCTGGGCCTCCTACTCCCACCACCAGAGGGCAGTGATGCCCAAAATAAATAAATAAATAAATAAAACACAAGGAAAGGACCCCCCCCACAAAAAAAATACCAGCTTATACATACATAAATATATTTGTATATGATGATGGGGAAATATATCTATATTCATATATTTATAGGTTTAGTATTAGGGTAGCAGTTAGACATTAGGCCTCTACTCAAATATTCCTTCAATGCAAGAACACTGTTTTCTATTAACCTCACATTCCATGGTATTCACCTTCCCAATATGCTCAGTGAAGACAAATGTGTGCATAAACAAAAGTGATGAAGAAAGCGACCACCAACAAATATAGTGTCTGGAGTCTTAAAGGCTTGAAGATAAACAAGTGGTCATCTAGATGAGAAGCAACAAAGCCCACATGAAAGAAGCACATCAGCCTGTTTGATCATGAGGTGCCAAAGGGATCAGGTATCAAGCATCAACAAACAAGAAATCATACCATTGTGAAGAAGGGGAGTGCAGAGTAGGGACTCAAAGTCCATCTGCAGGCAACTGGACATTCTCACAGAAGGTCCCTGGGGAGGAAACAAGCCAGTCAGGGTGCAGTGTAGTAGTAACAATAAAACATACAACTTTAGGGGGCTAAGCCCAGTGGCGTAAGTGGTTGAGTGCAGGATTGCGGCCCTTGGGTTTGGCGGTTCAAATCCAGTGGCGGCTCTCAGGAGAAGCGCTAGGTAGCTCCCACGACTATCAGAGGGCAGTGATGCCCCCCCCTCAAAAAAACAAACAAAAACAAAAAAACATACAACTTTCTTCCAGTTCTTTTAAAAAAATTTTTTTAAATCACCTTATTGGCGCCTCATGCAACTCTTATGATAATCCATACATACATCCATTGTATTGCAAAAAACATTTGTACATTTGTTGCCATCATCATTCTCAAAATATTTTCTTTCTACTTTACCCCTTGGTATTAGCTCCTCATTTCTCTCCTCCCTCACAAACTCTTCATAATTTATAAATTATTATTATTTTGTCATATTATACACTGTCTGATGATCCCCTTCACCCACTTCCCTGTTGTCCTTACCCCAGGGGGGAGGTTATATGTAGATCCTTATAACCGGTTCCCCCTTGGTACTCTACCTTCCCTCAACCCTCTCAGTATCACCACTCTCACCTCTGGTCCTGAAGGGATCATCTATCCTGCATTCCCTATGTTTCTGGGTTCTATCTGTATCAGTATATATCCTCTGGTCTAGCAGGATTTTTCAGGTAAAATTGGGATCATGATAGTGGATGGGGTTGGGAGAGGAAGCATTTAAGAATTAGAGGAAAGTTGCATATTTCATCATTGTTACACTGTACCCTAATTAGCCATCTCCTCCCCACCACCCTTCTGTAAGGGGGTGTTGCTTCATTTGCAGATGGGTTTTGGGTCCCCAGTCTGTACTCCTTCTCATTTATAATAATATAATTTTTAGTTCTTTGATGCCTGATACCTGATCTCTTTGACACCTAGTGGTCACACTGGCTGGTGTGCTTCTTCCATGGGAGTTTTGTTGCTTCTGAACTAGATGGCCTCTTGTTTATCTTCAAGTCTTTAAGACCTCAGATGCTCTATCTTTTGATAGCCGAGCACCATCAGGTTTCATCACCACTTTTGCTTATGCACATATTTGTCTTCAGCAATAGTGTTGGGATGGTGAGCATCATGGAATGCCAATTTAATAGAACAAAGTGTTCTTACATTGTTTCCTCTAGTTTCTAAATGCTTCCTCCCCCTCACTATCATGATCCCAATTCTACCTTACAAATCTTGCTAGACTAGAGAATGTACAATTGTACAGCTAGGAACTGGAAACACAGGAAATCCAAGATAGATGATCCCTTCAGCACCAGTGCTGAGAGTGGCAATACTGGGAGGGTGGAGGGAAAGTGGGGTTGAAAGGGGGAACGGATCACAAGGATCTACACATAACCTCTTCTCTGGGGGATGGACAACAGAAAAGTGGATGAAGGAAGACATCAGACAATGTAAAACATGACAAAATAACAATAATTTATAAATTATCAAGGGTTCATGAGAGAAGGGGGAATAGGGAGGAAGGGAGAAAATGAGCTGATACCAAGAACTAAAGTAGAAAAGCAAATGTTTTGAGAATGATGATGGCAACAAACGTACAAATGTGCTTGACACAATGAATGGGATGAGAGTTGTATGAGCCCCTAATAAAATGATTATTTTAAAGCGCCCCCCAAAAAGCATTTTCTTATGGAATTGAATTGTAAAATGGAGCAGCTAGTAAAAGCAGGAGGCAGAATTCCCACCTCAATTTGCGGCCTGGATTATTAGAACAAAGTGTTCTTGTATTGAGGGAGTACTTGAGTAGAGGCTCACGGTCCATCTGGTTCCTTAATACCAAACCAATAAGCATATGTACATAAATCTATTTCCCCTTTGTCATATATAACTATAGTTGCACATTTCCATGCCTGTAATTATTTATTTATTTATTTTGTGGCGTCACTGCCCTGGTGGGAGTAGGAAGCCAACCCTTGCTCCTGGCGAGCTACTGCTGAATTTGAACTGTCAACCCTGTATGCCGTAGTCCCGCACACAACCACTAGGCCACCAGGGCTCAGCCTCAATGCCTATATTTAGATCTCTATAAATACCCTTAGCCTCCTAGTTCTTTCCTCTATTTCTTTTTGCTTTTCAAACAAAGCTGATGGTACCCAGCTATTAAAAGATATAAAGTCTGTGGTTGTACGCGGGACTGCAGCCCACTGGGTTGGAGGTTCAATTCCAGCTCCCAGGAGCAAAGGCTGGGCCACCTACTTCCACCACCTGAGGGCAGTGATGCCTAAATAAATAAATAAATAAATAAAAAATAAAAAGATATAGAGTCTGGGGCCTTAAAGACTTAAAGATAAACAAGTAGTCTTCTAGCTGAGAAGCAACAAAGCCCACATGGAGGAAGAACATCAGCCTGTGTGATTATGAGATATCAAAGGGATCAGGGGTCATACATCAAAAAACCAAAAATCATATCATTGTATGAGGAGGAGTACAGAGTGGGGACCAAAGCCGACCTATGGGCAACTGGACATCCCCTCACAGAAGGGTCTTGGGGAGGAGATGAACCAGTCACGATGCGGGGCAGCAAAGATGAAACATGCAACATCCCTCTCGTTCTTAAATGCTTCCTCCACCTCCACCCCGCCACCACCACTATCATGATTCCAGTTTTATCTTACAATCCAGCTAGACAGGAGAATGTACACTGGTTGAGATAGGAAATGGAAACACAGGGAATCCAGGACAGAACCACCCCTCAGGATCAAAGGTGAGAAGGGCGATAATGGGAGGGTGGAGGGAAGATGGGGTAGAAAGGGAGAACAGATTGCAAGGATCTACTATGACCTCAGCCCTGGGAGACAGATGGCAGAGAAGTGGGTGAAGGGAGATGGCAGATGGTGTAAGATATGCCAAAATAATAATAATTTATAAATTATCAAGGGTTTATTGGGGAAGGATGTGCAGGGAGGGAGGGGGGGAAATGAGCGATACCAGGAGCTCAAGTAGAAAGCAAATGTTTTGAGGATGAGGGAAAGAAATGCACACAAGTGCTTGACACAATGGATATATGTGTGAATTGTGATAAGAGTTGTATGAGACCCCAATAAAATGATTTAATTAAAAAGAAGCAAAGAGGTTCACTGTGTATTGATCCTAACACTTTTCCTGTTCTATGTATAAGATGTATATTTGCTACCCTTGCATGAACATTTATATGAAATTTAAGGAAAGAAAACTTTTACTGTTTGCCATTCTTTTCTTTTCTTTTTTTTTGGGGGGGGCATCACTGCTCTCCGGTGGTGGGAGTAGGAGGCCCAGCCCCACTGCTGGAATTAAACCTCCGTCCCAGTGGGCCGCAATCCCGCGCACAACCACTACGCCACCGGGGCTTACCACATTTGTTTGCATTATTTCTTTTTAAAATGTTTTATAGTGAGTCAAGTGAAAGTTTATACAGCAGGTCAGTATTTCCTTCCACAAAGCATAGACAATTTGCTTCACATCACTGATGTGATGGAACAGTGTTCCTTGTTTCTGTTCATTTCTCTGTCTTTCCTAACCCTTCTGAATTCTGTCCTTGGGGAACTGCTGCCCTGCGATCTCAAATGGTTGATAATGATTATTGTCCTTGAAAACAATCTGGTTGTGTAAAGGAGGGAAGTGTCTTTTAAAATCAGAAGTGTCACAGCCAAGAGAAACCTCAGGAGACACAACAACTTAGTGAAAAATGATGTCTCTTATATCCGATCCTGGGATAGAAAAAGCATGTTAGGTAAGCACTATGGGAGAATTCATACCTGTGGGTGTTCATGACAACAGTCTATCAGTTTTGGCTCAGTCATGTGGCAGCGCACCATGCTATGGTAAGATGAGACAGGAGGCTGGGTACTGTGCAAGACAATATGGGAACTTAATAGGAATGAATTTCTATGTAAACTGAAAACTGTTCTAAAATTAAAGTTTATGTTTAAAAAATGATTGGCCCCCGGTGTCCAATATATCAGGGAGCCATTACTTAATGATAAACAAGCTTTCAATGTGAACTTCATCAAACCTAGGGGTCTGTAATAGCCCCCTCTGTCCTCACGCCCTTCCCAGTCACTCCTCCAGGCATGGACCCTTTGAGTTAGGATCCAGCTTCTTGTTTCTCAGTCTCCTCCTCTAGTCTAGCTGCTAGGAAAAGTGTGGTTTGCAGACCCCAGGGGTTGTTCAAACCCATTCCAGGAGAGTTGTAAAGGAAAAACAAGAAAAATGATGCTAATAATAATACAAGCCATTTTTGCTTTTCCTCCCAGAGTGATGGTGGAAAATGGAGGATTGGTACCCTTGCTGATGCTTAGGATGGTTGAATCCAGGCAGTCGCTTCACACGCTGTATTGGAAGTCATGTTCTTCATCATCACATACATTCTCAGTATTAAACAAAAGCCAGAGAAAATGCTAGATACACAAAGAATATCCTTGCTGAAGCAATCACAAATATTACTCTTATTAATCTTGAGTGCATGTCTTTTTTTTTTTTGGGGGGGGGGCATCACTGCTCTCCGGTGGTGGGAGTAGGAGGCCCAGCCCCACTGCTGGAATTGAACCTCTGTCCCAGTGGGCCGCTGTCCCGCGCACAACCACTACACCACCTGAACTCAGCCCGAGTGCATGTCTTGTTAACACTGTTCTGTAGGGTGAAATGGAAAGGGAGATCAAAGCCCTTCTAATAAATCCCCCGAAAGAATGACTGTTTCCCTGAGAAGCACTTGCATTACAAACAAAGCTCCCGGGCTTTCCCCTGGAATGCTGTTTTGACTTAAGAGAGGGCATAACTGGCAGGCTGACGGTGGCCACTCGGATGTGCAAGTTGGCAGACATTCTCTTGCGTATAAACAAAGGGAGCCAGTCACCTCGAGGAAAGGGGAAGGATTGGATACTGAAGGTTAAACAAATGAAGTGACTTCTCTTAGGTTAAGCACTAAGTGACCATTACTTAAAATTGACTCAACGTGAACGAGTTTGGTTGTTCTCAAACAGTAGCCAGAAAGATGGCTTCCAGGGGCTAAACTCTAGATGGAGAAATGCATTCGGAGGCAACAATATTCTCCCTGAAGGAGATGGGGGCTTGGCAGTCACAACAGGAAAAGAGATAAGGCACCATGTGAGTCAAGTGTGACAGAACCTGTGATAGAACAGGCAAGGACTCGGTCACGTGATAGAACGACACTGTCCCTCCC
>PVJH01014828.1:0-55622 GCA_004026705.1 Nesogale talazaci | reverse complement strand
GGGTAGAACAGCTGACCTTGTTGTTCTCTAAAGCTCCAAACTCAGTGCCAGTGGGTGAATTTTGACTCACAGTGACCCTGTAGGATAGGGCAGAACTGCAAAGTGAGTGGCTGGTGACTTTTAAACTGCTGACCTTGAGATTAGCAGCACAATTTATAGCCCATTCCACCACTAAGGTGTTTATTCATCGACAGTGTGGAGATGAATCGTTTACGGGGCCTCCCTATGATGCCTATAAGAAGACACAACCTAAATTCACTGTCATCGAATGGATGTGGACTAAGAGTGACCTGACAGAACAGGGTAGAAGTGTCCCCTGTGAATTTCCGAGACCAACTACCCTTAATGGGAGGAGAAAGTCCTGTCTTTCATGAACCAGCTGATGGGTTCAAACTGCTAACTTTGCAGATCGCAGCCCAACGCATAGCCACTACACTACAGGGGTTCCCAGGTAGCCACTTGCTATCCATAGACAGATATCAACAGCATTAACTTAAAGGGTTACTTCCATCTTTAAAAAACTCAGTGCTCTGCATTCCTCCCAAGCAATAATTCAATTGTTCTCCCTTTCAATTCAGGTAAATGTTTACAGAAGACATTATACTCACTGCTTCTACCTCCTACCTACACATTAACCCTCCATGTATATACCACAACCTCTCCTCGGCCGAGAATCCTAAGAAACTGTTCTGGCTAAGATTTACTTCTCAACCAGGGGTCTGGCTTCTCTACGCTATATTCCCTAAATTATAATTACTAGCACAATAGAGGGTGGGTGGAATATTTAGACGACAGAGATTTTCAACAGAGAATCCATCATTTACATCAGCTGTCAGCATAGGTGCTTTGGTTCAAGTGACCCACCCAGTTCTGGGAATGGAAACGCTGACATAGGACTATGAAATACAGGTTGTCTGATATCATCTGGGCAGGAAATAGAGAAGGCTGAACTGTTAAAGCCATCCTAATCATGAGGGAGATAACATAGTTGGCATGAATCTATATACCCTGATTATGTACATTTGGAGAATTTAAATTAAAAAAAAATATTAGCTGAGAGAACGAGCTAGAAAATGACAGCCAACACCAGCCCAGATATTCAGCATTTTCATACCAGTTAGCCAATGATAGCCATAAGGTAGCATTCAGTGCACTGAACTAGTTACCATCGAGTCAGTACTGACGCGTGGCGGCCCCTGTATTTCAGCGAACTGCTCCCGACGGGTTTCCACAGCTGAATTATCAGAGCTGGCCTCCAGGGCATGCTTCTGAGCAAGCTCTGGGAGAACTTGAATCTATGGCCTATAGTCAACAACCGGGAGTATGGCGGGCTGGCGCTACCGACTCCCTCTGATCACACTTCAGATCACAGGGAGTAACCACATAGCCCTCCTAACATGTGCTAGAGAGGGACTTCGAACTCTACCAGAAGAGAAAGCAGTAAGATTACCCTTTTGCCAATGGACACTATTAATAACTAACACTTGAATTACTCTTTTAATTTATTGTTCCTACCCAAAAGATGGAGAATTTGGAGCCTTAGAAGTAAATTGGTGGACTTAGGCTATGAAAATTTCATTTCTCAAATGTCAATACTTTAGTAGAGGTGTTTGACTTCGTCTTTCCAAAGAATTACAAATAGAGATTTAGGAATTTTAACCAAATTCTAATGAAAGCTATTGCTTAGCTCTTGGAAATGCTATTTTCTCTCTGAAGCCCTTTTACCAGCTTCAAGTGGAATCAGTCATTCAGCCTTCTCTGTACTCGGACATCCCTTGGGCCATGTCTCTATTTTGTTACTACATCGAATACAAATACTTGTTTACATGTCTCTCCTCTCTAGTCCATGAGCTTGATCTTTTTTTAAAAAAAATCCTACCCAGTGCTCAACATCTGAAAGCTTCACAAAGCTCAACTTCACTTTAATATAGCCTACAGGTGGGCATCTCCGAGTATGTCCTTGTACTGTCTACCTCAGAATCCCACAGGCATTTGCGAACAGTCCAATTTCCTAGACCCAACAGCAGGCTTTCTTCAACAGAAGACCTAGGTTGGAGCACAAAACTCTCATTAAAAAAAAAATGGATTCTATGTCACACTCACTAAATCACAAAAAAAAAGCTATGTAAAGAACAAGGACGCAAGGTGATTGCTACGTACAATATGATTTTTTGGTAAGAGAATACTGTGAGATAGTTCACACAGCTTGCATACTCTTTTTTGGGGGGGGGCATCACTGCCCTCTGATGGTGGGAGTAGGAGGCCCAGTCTTTGCTCCTGTGGAGCCTTTTCTGGAATTGAATCTCCATCCCAGTGGGCTGCGTCCTACGCACAATCACTAAACCACAGGGGCTCAGCCCTCGTGCACACTCTTTTAGCATACTCTGAGTTGTCCAAACTTTACCATATTGAATTTTATAACATTTTCATCACCCTAAAATGAAACCCGATTCACTCTAGAAGTCCTTTCTCATCCTTCCCCCAGCCCAAGGCCATCTTTACTCTCTTTTCTATCTCAATAGATTTGTCTGCCTAGACCTTTCTTATAATGCCTGAAACTTTCACATAAATGGAATGATAAAGGGAGGCCTGTTGTGACTGACATTTCCTACTTAGCACATCCTTGCAAGGCTCACCCCTGCTGTGGCATGTATCTGCACCTTAATTCCTTTTGATGGTTTAACACATTCCATTGTATGTTGAAAAAATACAACCCACACAACAATTCATGAACATTGGTGTTATTGCTACCTTTTGGTCCTATAAACAATTCCGATAACATCTGTGTACAAGTTTTTTTTGGACATTTGTTTCCATTTCTGTTTGAATCATATCTAAAATTCTTGCCTAATGCCAGATCACACACACACACACACACACACACACATACAAAGGCAAACAAAAGAAGAAAGCTATGTGTTTCTATATGGTTTTATAGTTTTAGCTCTTCCAGCTAAATCTTTTATCTTTCTAGAGATATTTAAAAGATATGACAAGAATTAGTTGCTCAATTTCTTCACTTGTATTTTGATGTCTAATAATCTTAACACCATTTGTATATTACTCCTTTTTTCTTTATTGAAAAATTTTCGACACCTTGTGGAAAACTAGTTAGGCCTAAATATGAGACAAATAAAATTTGAGAATCACATGACTCCTGGGATTGTCTGACTAGCATTAAAACAATAGTAATTAAGATATAGTCATTACCTTCAGAATTGTTTAATTATCACTCTTTACACGTGTTTGCAACTTCATATTCTGTGTGCATTCCAGTGATGTAAAGATGGAAAATGATAAGACAGGGGCAAGTGAGGGAAATTTTATGTTTACAATACAAGCTGTTGAATTTGAGAAACTTACTTGGCAAAATAGTCTTATAGCGATTTTTTGTTCCATGCCGTGGAATGTCAATTTCTTTGGGATCCACAAAGTTCATAGGTATTTCCTGCAATAACAAATGATATCATTAGTGTATCTAAGGCTTCCACAAAGAGGATCTTCATAGGGGGCCATCTGCTCCACAACTTCAAAGTAATCTGTCCAACACCAGCCTCCCACCTCTGGTTGGCCAACACCCTTCCTTTCATAAACATATCAGCTGCTCTCTGACAAGCTACTTCTAAGAAAGAGCTCTCTGGGTTAGAGGGTTTCATTTTATGTGTGGTTATGAAGAGCCACACAAACCTTTGGATAGATTTTAAGAATATGTTCTGACATAATTTAGGGACTCACAGAAACAAGGGGACAAAAATGAATTTAGCAATGTGTTAATTCTTTTCAAATTGTTATCTACATTCAGTAACAATAATTTCACTATGACAGATTTCCTGGTAACATGCATCAAGACTCATCCCAACATGGTCAATACCAAGGGTCTTTTTTTTGTTGATGCAGGTGATGAGGATGTAATGCATATTTTTGTCTTAAAGAGTGGTTCATAGTTGGACTATTCCACTTGTGACTGGAATTCAATAATTTCAGTGACATGTTTGCAAACAATATCTTCTCCCACACAACAAGAATATGAATTTTCTTATTTGATCATGAAATGTGTCAGGCATCTTAACTGATTGAATAGGGAGCACTTAGAACAGAAGTCAGTCTTGGAAATGCATTAGACTCAAATGGAAAGTGGCTGCTGCTGATGGGGACCAGGAATGTAGCCACTCACTGTTTTCTATAAGGTCCATACAAATCTTTAAGGATTTGACTATGTAAAATAGTAATCTCTCTGATTTAAAATTCTGCAAAGGACTGTGTTGCCAAGATTAATATGAAATCAAATTAGTTTTATATTAATTGATGGGACATAGAAAATAGTTAGATGACATAAACTATATATATATATATATATATATATATATATATATATAGTTTTAACTTTCTCTAGTGGAAAATACATAATACCCTAGCCCAATGTTGATTGAAAGCAAAGAAATAATCTTTAAATTAATCCAAAGTGTCTGTTAATCTGAGTGTTCTGTTACTCTGAGAACTGGAGAAAAGTCAGACTATTTTCTGAACTTGACACCTTGTCTACAGAGAGTAGATTACTTTTTAAACATCATTTTTATACTTGCATTGTTTTATGAATTTATAATATTCACTCTACTGTTGGTTCCAATAAAATGCTTGAGCATGTCAGCTTCACCAGGCCAACATAAGCACACATGCTGCACGCACAAGAGGAGCCACGGCCTCCACTCTGAGCATTTTGGATGGGTCATTGTGCACTGCAAATACCACAAAGCAGACAAGGTCTCCAGTCTCCCTAGTTCCTTTCTTCTCACCCCTTGTTTGCTGATAAACTGAAAAACAAATGAAGAGCCTGAGCCTACAGGACAGGGCATAGCTGACCCTGTAGGCTGCCAACACCAGCAATCCTGGCAGGAGGAGAAAGCCTCACTTCCCTTGTACAGAGCAGCTGGTGGCTTCAAGAGACCGACCTTTTGGTTAGCAGCCTGATGCCTCACCCACCGCACCACCAGGGCACACTGACAGCTGGTCGTCTTACACCGCCCTCTCTCCCGGACACTCCATACTGTCTTTACCTTCCCTTTCAGGAAAGGGGGGCTCTGTCAAGAGTTCCCCTCAGAGAGCAAAGACCTCACTGTCATTCTGGGGAAGAACAGGGCAGTGCCTTCGGTGACTTGTGGGCTCATTGCTTAGCCCTTTCCCCTGGAGGTCTCAAGTTCTTCATATGTTAAAAAAAAAAACGACATTGGAAAGTACAATTTGAAAAATTCCACGTTTGTGTTTTGCTTGAGACACTTCGCCACAGTCCATGGAGGTAATGGAAGCTCTAAGTCGCTGAGGGGTCTTTCACTATGAAGCATGCTTACAAAGATCTAAATGGACCCTAGATAAAGTGACCAGATTTTAAGTGGGACACTATTGATTGGGAGGGGAGGGGGTTCTTGATTTAAAATTTGGTGTATGCGGAGCAATGAAAATTTTCACGGAACACAATAATAGTATTATAATATATTTATTTTAATTTTAAAATGCTGTAGGACATTGACAAATTGTTAAAAGCGGGACATCTGGTCACTTTACAGGCCTAGAAAGGTCAAGTTATAACACCCGCTTGAAATGGCTTAAGATGCATACTGAATTTAAGATATAAATTTACCTATAGAAAGGATTCCTTTTGGGTAACAAAGAGCTTATTCTATGCCCACAAATAATTATAGATATTATTACTGGCATCACTGATGGGTCTAAAGTGGAAGACACCATCGTTTGTAGTCCACAGTAGATCTTCCACCTGTATCTTTATTTGATTGAAGGGGACCCCCCCCCCCCCAGTTTGGTTCTCAAGCTAGTCGTTAAAGTATTATCTCTGGCTTTCCCTTGGCTTTGGCTCTGACATCCATTTACAACTTTTGCAAACTCACAGGGTCTGTTCTACCCTGACCTACGGTGTCATGATGAGCGGGTGTTGACTCAATGGCCATGACTTTCTTTTGATAGAGCTTGGTGGCATAGTGGTTATGTGTTGGGACTGCTACGTGCAGCCCCAGCAGTTTGAAACCACCAGCTGCTCCAACGGAGGAAGACACAGTTTTCTACTTCTGTCAAGAGCTGCAGCCTTGGAAACCCTCCTGGGCAGTTCTACTGTGTTTTATAGGATCGCTGTGAACTGGGATCGAGTTGATGGCATTGTGGTTGTTTTTCTTTTTAGATTCCTGTAGAATAGCTTCATAGTCACTGCTGTTATCTTAGTTTCAGCTGGTGGTTGCAAATGACTGACCTTTTGGTGAGCACCTCATAGAGCTGCGGAAACTGTCAAGCTGAACAGCAAACGCCTCCTCTTTTTCTCCTGTCGAGGAGCTGGGGGATGTGAACCACCCACTGTTTAGTCAGCGGAACAACGCATCAGGGCTCCTTCAGTGACCCTCTTACCCCCACTTATGCACTGCCATTGAATCTAGTCGACTCGTCATGACCTAGAACAGGGTGTATGAAGCTAAAAGTCTTTAGCGAAGCGGATAGCCTCATCTCTCTCCTGGTGGCATGGAAGATGCCCCTGCGTCCTCTATCAGGACAGAGTAAAAGTGCTTAACCAGATTTCCAAAGCTGCACGCGATCTGTATGGAAATAGACAGCCACCTCCTTTTCCAGTTGAACGGTTGGTACCTTTGAAGGATTGACCTTGCAGTTAGCAGCCAAGCACTTCACTTCGATGCCACCAGGGGTCCTTCCTGCGTGCCTACTGCATACAGACACCAATAGGAGTAAAGAGTAAACAGCAGTCTCACCATGAATTCACTTTGGAGTAAATGAGAACTTGCCATGATGTCCCTCAGCTGTGACCTTGTGAGAATCCGGCTGGCTGACTGTAGGTACTCCAGGGCTACCTTCTCCCGTGGGGTTGGGATGGCCACGAAGGGTTCAACATTGCCCAGGCTACTCATATCCAATGTCAGCGATACATTGGACCCTCGCCTACATTGGAAAAAGAATGAAAATGGATTTAAAATATCACAGACTAGTTCTTTATATTATTTTTCCAGTTCAGTTTTTTACAGCTGTAGAATGTATTGATAGCAATGATTACAATAGGCTGTGCCATCCTACTCTTTTTAAAAATTAAATCATTTTATTGGGGCTCATATAACTCTTATCACAAGCCACACATACATCTATTGTGTCAAGCACTTTTGTATATTTGTTTCCCTCATCGTTCTCAAAACACTTGCTTTCCACTTGAGTCCCTGGTATCTGCTCCCCATTTCCCCCCCTTCTCCGCTACCCTCTCCCCCAGGAACCCCTGATAATCTATAAATTATTATCATTATTTTGTCATACCTCACACCATCCAATGTCTCCCCTCACCCACTTTTCCCTGTCCGTTCTCCTGTGAGGGGACCATATGTAGATCCTTGAAATCTATCTTGCTACCTTTCTTCCCTCCTACCCCACTGTGTTAGTCCGAGTAGACTAGAGAAACAAATTCACAAACATGCATATGGACATAGGGAAAGGTTTATAAAAGAGGAATGGAACATTGAGAAAGCATCTCAACCCAGTCCAGTCCAAGGTCATAAGTCCGATATTATCTCATATGTCCGATACCAATCTATAAAGTCTTCTTCAGACTCATGAGGCATGTACAGTGAGACCAGGACAATCATAGGCCAGTGGGTGCAGAGTCTTGTGTATCCAGTGGTGGTAGAATCATCCTGGCACTGGCAGGGATCTCCCCATAGCTCCTTGTTTCCAGGGCTCTGGGTCCCTTAGCAGTATCCATTGGTGGTAGAAGCATCTCAGCACCGATAGGGTTTTCCCCATGGCCTCCCAAGCAACTCAGCACTGACAGGAGTCTCCGCGTGGCTTCTCTGGCCCCAGAGGTTTGGTTCCATCAGAGTAAGCCCATGTGACTTCTCCTCCAGATCCTCTAGTCTCCAGGAATCAAGATCGATCAGCATGCTGTCATCTCATCTTGTCAGTAGTTCATCTCCAAGGAACTGAATCTCTGGTCTCACATCTCTTATCAAGAGATTTCCCAGAATTCTCAGAGAAAGCCACACCCACACAGAGGTCTCACTGGCTCTCTCCAGATTGACAGGCTAGACTCCACCCCTACACTCTTAGTCAAATTGGCACCAGAGTATGTGACTGCCCCACCAACCTACCCTCCACCCTCCCATTGTTGCCCCTCTCACCACCGGTCCTAAGGGGTTCTTCTGGCCTGGATTTCCTGTTTCCAGTTCTCATCTGGACCAGTGTACCTCCTCCAGTCCAGCTGGATTTGTGAGGTAGCACTGCCACATTGTTTTACGTGTGACCATATCATTTTGCGTTCAATACTAGCAATAGATAAGGGTTTTCATTTCCCCATATCCTTACTGGTTATTATATAGCTTTGATTTCCCTATATCCTTACTAGCTATATCCCCATAATAGTACTAGTTATTACTATTATTTCTGAATGTAATCATCTTCCTGAGAGTCACCTGGATTATTTTGATTGTACTAATGTCGCTTTCTGTACAACATTCACACAATTCAATGAGAATGCTTATAGAAATAAGGCCCAAATATCTTTTCCCTTATGGGATCATTATTGGTTGTACAATTTTTCATAGTTTCTTAACAGGAAATGAACAGGAAACTTTGATGTTGGAAATAACTGTGACTTGAGGAAATGTACTATAATGTATTAATGAGTGTGCTTGCTATAGAAATAATAGGATGGATAATAATATTAATGGAATAACTATTTAAATGCACATACTTTTGAATTAAAAAATAAGTTCTAACACAAACCAACTTTTTTTATATATATTCCCAAAGGTTCATTATTGAAATCATATTGCCATCTCATGATTTAAAAAAAATAAAATATTGTACTTGCAATGCTACTTAACACTTGATACCCAAAGGAAAAAAGACAATCTATTTTAGGTTAAATTATTGCTATTGAAATAGAATTTTTGAAAGGATATATTTCAGTTGAATGAGTGCTACAAGTTAGTTTGAGATGTCTGTATCTTTTATGTATGTATGTATGCATGTATGTACTCATGTATATATTTATTTAATACTGAGACACTGACAAGGGATAATGAAAGATTATATATCCTTCAAGTAAGTAAGTTCCAATTTATCTTTGCTCTGTAATTTTCTTCCTTTTGATGAAAGACAATTTATTTTAGTATATGTGCTGCCGAAGCGAGCACAACTTATGAAAGACAACTTACATAAGACCCTTTTGCCCTGGGAAATAGACGTAAGTTCCTCTTACTAATAACTTAAGCTGTGTGAAACCAAGAATTGTAAAGCATGTGAAAAACTACAAGTCAAAGGCCCAAGACTGCTCACAAGAATTGTTAGAGAAGCATTAGGCAGGTGTCGGGAACCCAAATAGGGTTCCATCTGGTTGGCACCAATGAGGTGAAGAGCAGGGATTAACAGGTCAAAATAAATGAGAGTAAAGACAGTACAAGCGGATGCAAGACCCAGGAAATTCGCTTCTCTGCATAGTTCATTGCATGCTTATTAGAGAAACCTATGGCGAGAAATAGCCATGTGGCCAGAGTTTCACTTTAATTAATGGAAAATTATTAGAACACTCAAAAACAAACCCAGCAAACATGCATATCCGTCTTTATGCCTAAGAATCTGCCTCTGTTTGCAGCTTTGGAGGCATTCTATAAATCTGCTATAGTATTATCATTTTTGATTATACATATTTCTTGTAGTTTTAATTCTTGTTTTAATTTTATGGTTGTTTAAATGTTTGAATGTTTGCTTTTCTTATTAGTTTATAGTTATAATACATGTACATTAGAGATTGGCATGACTTCTAAATATTTGGATTGCTAGTCAGATGCCATCTCTTGATTCTTTCTTTAGGACATAAGCTGTGATGAAATTTTCTAAATAGTTTCTATATGTTTTATTCTGGCAATAAGTTTGGTTATTGATTAATACACATATTGCTTACATACACACAAATATGAGCTAATTTATCACATTATAGTATGTATTTAAAGATACGCATAGGAATTCCTTACCTTCTTCCTCTGGCCTTGTCAAAGTCTGAGAGATATATGTGAGATATTTTTTTTTAGCAATAGTTAGGTTGTCACTGTTCTTTATATTTCTAACAGTATTTTATTTTTATATTTCAGTCTTTGGATGCTTATTATAAAATTTTAAAAGGTTTTAAATAAGTCTTTTTTTTAATTAACTTTGTGTTTGGATTTTTACCTGGCTTCTATAAAAATGCCAATATTATTTTATACGTCTATGTATTGTGTGTGTGTGTGTGTGTGTTTATTAGTTGGGGGAATGTCCTTAAAAAATCCTGTCTTATTCTATTATTAATTTCAACTATTTTAAATCACTGAGATTTAGGAAGGGAATTTGACTATCTCATAAAAGATTACCTACATGTTAATGGAGATTTGGTACTACCTCCTTTTATATTTTTTATTATTTTTGGGTTGTTATAGTGAGTGACTGGGTTCATGTGTCTTTGATAAGAAGGCAAATCACTGAGGAATGTTGTAGGTTGCTCCTTTCAGGTCAACAATTTTGAAATCTATTTTTGTGGGAAAGCAATGTTTAAACTTTCTCAATCTAGTTCTTCTGGTCTATAAATTGTTAGCAATTTCTTTCTGATCCAGATAACACATTGCCAACTGGTCTTTGTGTATTTATGAAACTATGACCTTTATGGATTTCATAGATGTTTGAATAGGGAATTGGAAGGACTGCCTAAGGGATTGCTAATCAGATAACATTTTAAGCCTTATTCTATTCAAGCTGTTTTTAGCTCCCAACACAAGTGCCTGGGATCTGTCAAATGACTGCCACTCTGTGCTAAAGGGGCTTAGTAAAGAGTAGGGTCTCTTCCATCTGGGCTGTGCAGGGCAGAGGTGTGAAGAAGGAGGCCTTTTAATTGAGCCTTAAAGGTAGAAGTTCAATAGATAGATTTTTGTATAGGATGTTTCAGAGGGAAATCTGGAATCAGAAATCAGGCATCAAAGAACAAAAAAAAAGTGTGCCCCCCTTCCTGATATGATCGCTGAAGACAAATGGGTGCATAAACAGATGTGGTGAAAAAAGCTGATGGTGCCCAGCTATCAAAAGATTTAGTGGCTGAGCCCTGGTGGTGTAGTGGTTGTGTGTGGGACTGCAGCCCACAGGGTTGACGGTTCAAATTCAGCAGTAGCTCTCCAGGAGCAAGGCTGGCTTCCTACTCCCACCAGGGCAGTGATGCCAAAAAAAAAAAAAAAAAGATTTAGTGTGTGAGATCTTAAAGGCTTAAAAGTAAACAAGTGGCCATCTAGCTCAGAAGCAACAAAGTCCAAATGGAAGAAGCACACTAGCCTATGTGACCATGAGCTGCTGAAAGGAACAGGGATCAGGCATCAAAGAACTAAAAATTATATCATTGTAAATGAGGGGAAGTGCAGATTGGGGACCCAAAGCCCATCTGTAGGTAATGAGACATCCCCTTTCAGAAGGGTCTTGGGGAGGAGAGGGGCCAGTCAGGGTGCAATGTAGCAATGATGAAACATACAACTTTCCTCTAGTTCTTCAATGCTTCCTGCCCCAGTCCCCCACCCCTACACTACCATGTTCCCAATTCTACCTTACAAATCCAGCTAGATCAGAGGATTTGGTACAGCTAGGAATCAGAAACAAAGGGAATCCAAGACAGATGATCCCTTCAGGATCAGTGGTGAGAGCAGTGATACCAGAGGGTGGAGAGATGGTGGAATAGAAAAAGGAAACTGATTGTAAGGATCTACATATAATCTCTTCCCTGAGGGACGGACAACAGGGAAGTGGGTGAGGAGAGGGATCAGACAGTGTAAAATATGAGAAAATAATAATAATTTATAAATTATCAAGGGTTGTTGAGTGAGGGGGTGCAGGGAAAGAGGGAAAAATGAGCTGATACCAAGGGCTTAAGTAGAAAGCAAATGTTTTGAGAATCATGCCAACAAATGTACAAATGTGCTTGATGTACAATGGATGTATGTATGGATTGTGATGGGAATTGTATGAGCCCCCAATAAAATGATTAAAAAAAGAGTTGTAGAATATACAATAAAACTCCTGTCCAAAACAAAAGAGAGTAATCCAGAACTCTTGATCACCATTTGGTGTGGCTTTCCATAGCGTATTCTGGCTCAAACCTGGGAGATGAAAGAATTCAAAGGGTCATGACTATGGTCTCGGACTACAATAGTCTATGGATTACTGAATTTTGGCCCAAGGGTCCATTTAAAGGTATGAGCACATTTCTAATATTTCTGGGGTGAGCTAAGAGTCATAAAGACATTTTTACATAAATATTTTTTAAAGCATTACTTTTTTCTGGTCAAAGTAGGAAGACTATTAGTGTATATTAAATGTCTATCATCTGTTCATCATACTTCTAAGTACTTTCACACATGCTATATCAATGAAATCCTCCAAGGAGTTTTCTGTGGTATTAATTGCTCCCATTTTATAGATGAAGCATTAATTCACTTAGGTAAACAATAGGTGAAGCAGAGATCCAATATACCATATATACTTGTGTATAAGTTGAGTTTCTGCAGCACATATTCAATGACATTTTTTTTGTGGTAAAATTAAGTGCCTCATCTGATATTTGGGTTGGCTTATACTCTATATGGTATACTATACATGCTAAGTTAGAATAGTTCTTTTGGCTTTATTCCCAAGAGAAGGGTGTGGTGGCTGACTCTCTGAGCCTAAACTGTGTTCTAATTTGGGGGCGGGGGGGGGGCGGGGAGAGGAATCAACTGTTCGGAGGAAAAGTTGACCTTATTGACATGTTATGTGTAGGCAATATTCAGATGGTAAAATGGATTTTTATAGTCATGACAATTCTTCTGGTGGTCGCAAAGGCTGGTTATTTAGCCTCGCTTTGTTTCAATTTCTTTTTCTTTTGTAAAATGAATTATTAAGTGTACCTACTTCAGGATTCTTACAAGATTGAATGAGATACTGTAACTAAACTTTGTTGTTCTTATTGTTAGCTGCCTGCGAGTCAGTCCTCAACCCACGTTGGCCCACGTACTACAAAACTCAAGCGGTGAGGCTGATTGTTCTGACCCAGGAAGTTTTCATTGGCTGGTTGTCAGGACTTGAAAGCCAGGTGTGTCTTTCTAGTCCATCTCAGAAGCTCCGTTTACACTTGTTCATCATCATTGCAACATGAAAGAATAACAAAAAACCAAATTCACTTCCACGAGTCCATTCTGACTGATGGAGACCCTGTGGGCAGGGGAGAACTGTCCTCTTTCTGAAACAGTAATCGTTTATTAGGAGTAGAATGTCCTCTTTCTCTTAATGCAACACGAAAGCTTTCGTAAGCAGTTAGAAAGGTATGTGCTGATGGGGTGCACTGACTGAGAATCAAACCTGACTCTCCAGCATGGAGCATTTAGAAAAAGTCATAAGTAGCGATTATTAAATTAGAGTAACAAAACTACTCAAAGTGCTATCTAAATCTCACTTTCTGTTCCTAATGATCTCTCCAAAAGATCTTTACTAAAACTTCTTTACCTTCTGACTAACTTTAATGTCATGAAATCATGTCTAGAATCTACACATTTTTCATCAAGGAAAAACACACCCTTCATGATAACCTATTTAACTTAAAGTTTTCCTTCATCATGGCATATCTATTTCCCAGAACATTACCCCATTTCAGACCACTTCACCTCAACACCTCAGACAATGCACAAAGTTCAATGAGAGAGTTACACTTGCACAGATTGCTGACCTTGCAGAAAGGTCACTTTCCATGCAACAATACAGCCCTTTCATTGTGCTAGGACTTTCCTATTCCAGTTGTCAAATATTATGGTAGTCTGTCACGGACTTGGAAAAATATGAACTTTTGTTAAATCCTATTTGAAAAGAAAAAAATATTGAGGATAATTCAATTAGAATGGATTTAGGGGATCTAATCAACAGAATCTGCTTAAGAACTTTAATTTTTTGATACTTTATATACACATTTAAAATGTTATTTCAACTATAAAAGTACCCCATATTATTTTATGCATAAAGTTATGTGTAAAATTTAGAAGTATTAAAAAAGGCTTCAAAACCACTTAGAATGACATTATCTGAACTAACATGTCAATTGATTTTCAAATTTTTGTTTTTGCCTATGCAGGAATGACAGACCTATCATTTTAATTTTTACTTATTTGATTAGGGATGAGGATAAATATACTTTTATATCATTGCTATGTACTTATAGATTCTCACTTTTAAGAATTATATGTTTCTGTTCTTTCCTAATTTTTATGATGTGACATTAATGAATTTATTATTGACACTTTCATTGGCACATGAGGTTACTACATGTCAGTATCAACTCAATGCCCACAGCCACAGCCACAGCATTATGATATGCATATATCGGATAGTGGTTATTTCTCAGTCATAGCTGTAGTAGTCATACAATTTGCTCTAGCCTCCATATTTTAAAAAGCTTTCATTTATGTGCAGTCTAATTTAGTAATTTTCCCTTTGTGATTTCTTTCCTGGCTTTGACAACCACAATTATATATATATATATATACTATTTTACTGTTTGCAAGTTATTTTGAGATATGGTAAAAGAAGAATTACCACCCACCATCTGTTCAATAAGCTTTTCAATATTTCTAATACAGTTTACTGAATATTCTAGAGAAATGTTTTATCAATAGGGAATTCTGCAAATGCTAGGTTCAACCAGCTATCTCTGAATAGTGATTTAATAAAGGATGACATAGTTTACTGAACTAAGAGAACATGAATTTGTTCCATAGCATTCAATGAATTAAAGTAGTAAAAGGGGAGAACAGAAAGAGAAAAACATTTCCAAAGCAAAACAAACAAAAAGGAGTTCAGAGAAAATATAAATCTAGACACATAAAATAAAGTCTAAAAGCTTTAGAGAAGAAAACTAAATCAACATCAATAATAGGAGAGCTGGCTCTTTAAGGAAAATCATCATGGAAACTAAGGGCACAAACTTTTATTGAAAGCTTTGCTCTTATTTTGTTGTGTAACTATGGACAAAGTGCTTAGTCTTTTTGTGCCTCATGATTGCTGTTGCACAAAAGAGAACATAATAAAAAAGCTTTATCAAGCTCCTGCTGTAGTACAAATTATTATTTATGCCAAAAAATAAATAAGAGGGAGGAAATTCAAAAGATACCAATGCAGACAATTGAAGGAAAAGGCAAATCCTTTAGGAAAGGTAAAAGGAATGCAATAAACAGCCTGCTAATTACAATTAAGCGAAAAGGAAAACATGTATAAATATTATGGGCCAGGGCCACACATCCATCTCAGCAAGAGAATGTAAACAGCTCTTTGTTGGAACTGTTGAATGCACAACATTTTCCCTCATGACCAAGAAGCAGTGGACAAAAAATAATGACTAAAAATGTAAGAACACTGTCACTGAGGATTGGAATGACTTGGAAAGCAGCTGCTGTTTTCTAGGTAGCTGGGGCTGTAAACTGACATGTGGAAGCGGGATCGGGGTTAGAAGGGACTACAGTTTCCAGCTCTGTGTCCATGGCCTTCGTCTAGTTCTCAGAAGTGGCTCTTCTTTATGCAGCGCCTGAAGTAAATTTCACATTTAGCACCTCTTTGAGTGCCCCAGATAGAACGGATAAAGGAGTAAGAAAGCCAAACGAAGCCAATGATCATTTTGCCATCAGTCCAAGATATACTTTTAAATAGGGGGATCAGTGGGAGAAGAGGGGGGGGAAGAGGGAACTGATCACGATGATCAATACATAACCAGGTCCCTTCCCCCTCCCCCACCCCCGGGACAAACAACAGAAACCATGGGGGAAGGGAGACAGTGGTCAGTGTAAGATATGAAAATAAGGCTGAGCCCTGGTGGCGTAGTGGTTGAGTGTGGGACTGCGGCCCACAGGCTTGGCGGTTTAAATCCAGTGGCATCTCTCCAGGAGCAAGGCTGGGTAGCTCCCATGACCACCAGAGGGCAGTGATGCCCCCCAAAAGATATGAAAATAATAATAATTTATAATTTATCAAGGGACCATAAGGGTGGGTGGGGAGAGGGAGGGGGAAATGAGGAGCTGATACCAAGGACTAAAATAGAAAGTAAATGTATAGAAAAATAATGCTGGCAACATATGTACAAACATGCTTGATAAATTATATGGATTGTTATAAGAGCTATAAGAGCCTCCAATAAAATGATCCTTTGATTTAAAAAAAATAAAGAGGAAGAAAAAAGTATATTAAAAAACTGTTAAAACATAAATAGATATATATTTTTAAAAACCATGCCCCAACAAACACATATGTGCAGAGAGAAGGGATGCACAAGTCTCATGAAGCAATGTTTCATGTTACTAAAGGTAATTCGTTTGTACTCTAGTTTTTATTGCCTCTCACTTAAAATAACTTTATTGCTTGTTGCAATCCACTCCAAATAATAATAATAATAAAGATTAGCTTGTGAAATGAAGCTTCAATGGAAATGGCAGCAGCTGCTAGCCTTGAAGTACTTGAAATGGACATAGAAAAACATGCAATTTAAAAATCTTAAGAATTTAGTGCACAAGGATTTGACCTTTGAGATCTTTTACAATGTGATTTTAAGATTATTGTTCAGAAAAAATGTACACAATTTGCCCAGTGCTGTCTTCATTAATATACACATTCAGCCCTACACTGTTGAAATCCTAAACTTTCACACAGATATCCTCTTCAGCTCTGGGTTACTGTAAACCTGATGCCTGCCATCATAACTTCCTCTTCTAAGTCTTTGTATCACAATGATGTCCAATCTGACCATCTTAGCTGGATTATGAAGGCTGAGCTCAAATTGTCTCACCCCCTACTTGATTTCTCTAATTTAATTTTACTCATTTAATTTGTCCATATGTTTAATTTCCTAGGAGACTTCTATCTCATAAAAAAAACCCTAATTTTTTACTCATTTTACTAGCACAGAAGGAAAAGTGGTTATACCAGAGGTGAGAGTCCTTTGTTATTTGTGGATTGACTAGCTTCCACAGTTCTTTGAAATTCAAAATTTGAGGGCTCTTACATTCTAAGGTCTTAGTAATAGTAAGCTGCTTTTCTCCATCTTCTTAATCTTCCTATAAATGATGTATAATACAAGCCCCTTCCTTTAACCCCTTGCCATATGAGTAAGTAAACAATCTATCTACCTACTTACCTACCGAGCTATCTATGTACTCTTAGGAAAGTTCGATTGTAACATAAAGGTAAAATACTACCAATTTCTAAAAGTTGAAATAAATGGTTAGTATTGTGATTATCTGTAATAAAATTTCCCAAAGGAAAAAAATGGTACTATATATAAAAGTAATAAGCACAGAACCAGGAAAATGTTAGATACATCAATTTTACTCTAAAGTAAAAAGAAAACCTTAAAATGTAGAGAACAAACAAAAAAATGTAGAAAACAGGATTCAGTTTGTACCTGAAAGCACCCAAACTCCTCTCTCACTAGGTGGAATGTTGTTCCCATTTTTGAGCAGTTATATAAAAGTTCTTGAATTCATACAATGATATCTGACCTTTTACAAGTGTACAGGATAAAGCAAATTTTACTACACCCTTGTTTTATTATTCTAAAAAAAATAGAAATTAAAACAATCACTAAAAAAATAAACATAAACTGAACTTGCTACATTGTTATTTAATCGTTGACCTTAGAATGTGTGTTTAAATCATTGCTGAGTACTTCACTTAACTCCTTTGGCTTTCAAACTTCTTAATCTGCAAATGGGAATAATAGTGAAACTCACAGGATTTAGCCAGGTTAAAAAAGGGAACACAAAATGAACATTTGCAGCCGACTACTTGTTATATAATACATATATGTGAATGGTCATATAATCTGTAACAACCATGTGATAAATCTTACCTCCAACTTTATAAAACAGACTTTCTAGTTAGCACTCAACCAGGACATCACTAGGCTCCCTCCCTTGTGGTAGTTTCCAGCATGAGGTGACTAATCATAAGGTTGATAGTTCAAGTGCACAAAATGGCAAATCAGAAGCCTGACCTGGTGATCTCCTTCTGAAAGGTCACCACTATGCAAAGCTTGGGGGACAGTTGTGCTCTGCACATGGGATTGCCGGGGTCTGAGTGAAGGTGAAGGTCATTAACAGCCATCCGTATTCATTCTCTGCCTGCTGGACGCCTGGTGGGTGGGAGGCAGAGTGCTTGGTGACTAACGGAAAGGTCAGTGGTTTGAACCCACAGTAAAGAGATGTGGTAGTATACACATAGGCACAGAAGAAATAAAAATCTCCAAAATCCTATATATAGAACAACCCAAAGATTCAGTTAAACAATTGCTGGAACCGATTGAAAAAATTGGCAGCATAACAGGCTATGTTACCAATATACAGAAATCAGTTAGAGTCTTTTGTATTAAGGATGATAATACCAGACACGATACCAAAAGCCAACACTATTTACAAAAACTATACAAGAGAGAAAATATTTAGGAATAGATTTTACCAGAGAAACAAAAGATATACAAAGAAAACAACAAAATACTCCTTTAACAAAGTTAAAGGAACTCAAGTAAATGAATCAAGTTACCATGTTACTGAATACGTAGACTAAATATTGTGAAATGAAGATATTGTCAAAATTACTTTACAATTTCAATGCAATTCTGATCCAAATCCCATCACAATTTTTCAAAGAAGTGGATAGACTAATTGCCAACTTTGTACAGAAAGAGAAGAAATTGGGGCTGAGCCCGAGTGGCATAGTGGTTGAGTGTGGGACTGTGGCCCACTGGCTTGGCAGTTCAAATCCAGCAGCAGCTCTCCAAGAGCAAGGCTGGGCTCCTACTCCCATCAGAGGGCAGTGATGCCCTCCCCCCAAAAAAAAGAAAGGGAAGAAAACTAGGATAAATAAAACTCTATTAAAAAATAAAAACAAAGTAGGAGATTTTTCACTCCCCGGTTTTAAAACCTACTATATATTGTCATACCAATCAAACAGCCTTGTGTTGGTACAACGATATATGTGAAAACCAATGAATTAGAATGGAAAACTCAGAATGTTTATCTTTGCAAGATTGACTGAGTTTGCTAAGAATTTGCAGAACCCAATTAAGTACATATTGAATTTTCAATAAAGAACTAAAATACACTGAGTGGCAAAAGATAGCCTTCTTAACAAACAGTGCTGGAAAAGTTGTATCTTCACCTGGAAAAGAATAAACAAGACCTGTACCTCACATCATGTACAAAGACAAACTCAAGATGGATCAAAGACCTAAATATAAATCACACAATTATTTTAACCATCACTGGACAAATGAGGACAAACTGATGGTCTCTAATACTAGGTATACATACACTACCAAGCATAATTAAAAACATTCATACTATAGAAGGTAAAAGACAAAGATGGGATTTATTAAAAATATGACATTTGTGCAACAAAATGCTTCTTCCAAAACATCAACAGAAAATCCACAGATTGGGGAAAATATTCAGTAAGAATGCATCAGATGAAAGGGCTAACCACCAAGATCTACAGAAATCTACAGCATCTTTACAAGAAAAATGCGAATAATCCAATTAAAAAAGCACAAGATATGAATAGACGATTTACCAAAAATGACATGCAGGCAGGCAACAATCATATGAAGAAATGCTCATGATCATTAGCACTAAGAGAAAGACAATTTTAAACAACAAGGTAATATCACCTCACACCTTACACTCTGGCAAAATTCCATAAAACAGAAACTAGCACATGCTGGAGAGGATAGAGAGATCGCTAGTGGAACTGTAGGAATGCACAACCGTTATGGAAATCAGTATGGCACCTCCTTAAACAAATGCAAATCTAAGCACCTTATGATCCAGCAATGTCTCTACTGGGCATACACCCTAAAGAAATTAAGAATGTAATATTAACAGATATATCTACACCCATGTTTATAGCAGCAATTTTCACAATAGCCAAAACAAAGAGCCCTAAACCACAGCTATAGAGGAATGGATAAACAAGCTATGGTACAGTCCAACTATGAAATTATACACATCACTAAAAAATCATAACTCTCTTTAACACTGCAAGACATGGACAAAACTAGAGAACACTAAACTTAGAAAATTCAGTCAATGTTACAAAAATATTTAAAATTACCATCATTAGAAGCAAAAACAAAGAGGTAAGAAATGTGGTTTAAAAGTCTAAAGACAAGACTTTGAAAACTATAAGGATGTAAGAGGTGGGGAGGGGAAAAAGGATGGAGGAATCATGGGACAAAAAGCTGGGGGAGAGTTAAACAGGAAAAAAAATAGCTCCATGGAGAAAGAAAGAAAAAAAAACTCTCCAAATTTCTTAGCACTCCGATCTAAATATTGGTCTGAATAGCTAAGAAAGAGACGCAAAACCAAAGTGGACTCGGGGTTTTCAGTGATCTACAAGGTCATTTCTAGCACACGGGGTGGGGGGTGGAGGAAGTGGTGGTTTGCTTCCGTAAGGATTGAACTTCACCAACAGCCATTGATTCAGTGTTCCTTTCATTTCCATGGAGTAGATTCTGATTCATAGCCAGCCGAGAGGACAGAACAGACTGCCCCTAAAGGGTTTCCAAGCAGAACATCATTATGGGAATAGGAAGTCTCATATTTTCCCTTCCCACTCAGAGAAACCATATTGGACAACAAAAAACAGCGAAGAAGGGTTGTCTTGTAAATTTTATGGGCGAATACGAGAAGTGGCTGACGGGTTAGCACCGCAACACTTAAACCACTGCACCACTAGGATTTCCCCAGAAACCCTGTGAGGAATTCTACTCAGAATTAACTAGAGGGCAAAACTTTTTTTTATCTTTTTAAAAAAATGTCCATTTCTATGCATAACGGGCATTGCAGGGTGTGGACACACACACTTGTATTTGAAGGAGGAATGGTTTAGAAAGTGGGTCTCCGGTCAAGAGTCAGCTGAAGCATTGTGCAGGTAGATTAGGGATCTTCTACATTGAGACTCTGTTTTTCATCTCTCAAGCCCAATATGATTAAAATAAATAACTTTCTTACATGAAAAAAATAGTGCAACTATGTGGCTCTGGGGAGTCAAATGATCCTGACCCTAGCCAGGCTATCTTCCATGGCCTTGTATGCAAGTGAAAACCTGGAGATGATCCAGAACAAATGGAAGAAGCATGAATGGATGCATTTGAGTTATGTGGTTGATGAAAACCATGGACTTCCAGAAGAATGAATAATTCCGTCTTGGAAGAAGTATAGCCAGAATGCTCCTCAGACTAGTGCCTCGAGAAAGACATCAGGCTGGGAGAAGTAGAGGGTCCGTGAAAAAGAGGGAGACCTTGTGGAAGAAGGATCGGCACGGAGCCTGCAACAATGGGCTCCACTCTAGGGAAGCGGGTGCGGACGGCACAGGACCAGGGAGTGCTGCTTCTGCTGTACGTGCGGTTGCTAGAGGTCACAGGCAACAGCAACAACACCTGGAGTTTTAATGGTCACACCCCTGAACTCTAAGTACCGGTGTTTTGAAATCTATGGTCTGTTTGATCATGTAAGTGTTGCACTGAAACCCGACAGCGAGTTGGTTGCAACCCTTCAGCCATTCATGGGAGGGTGAGGAGGCTATTTGCTCTGGTAGAGATTTAAATGCCACAGACGCCTTACAGGATTGCTGAGTTAGAATCAACTCGATAGCCGTGGGTTTGGTTTTTGCCTTTTGATTTTTATCAGCAAGTGCTGCAAGTCTTCTTCAATTTCAGCAAGCGAGACAGTGTCATCCGTTAATGAGTCTTACTTTAATCCTGATGCTGGGTTCTTCGTCAAGTCCAGCTTCTCAGATTATCTGCTCAGCTTATGAATGGAGTAAGTACATCAAAAGAAGACAACCCTGATACACGTTTTTCCTCATTTTAAGCCAATGAGTATCCCCTTGTTCTATCCCTATTCTAGTCCTGGTCTTTTGGACTGTGTACAAGTTCCACACGAACACAATGAAGTGTCCCGGGATTCCCATTCTTTGCATTGTTATCCATAGTTTGCTATGATCTGCATGGCCAAATGGCCTTGCATACCAATAAGACAGATAAACAACTTTCTGGTGTTTTCTACTTTCAACCAGGACTCTGCTGGCACTAGTAATGATCTCCCTTGAATAGTATTTGGCTATAATTTCTGGTCTATATACTGTTGCAATGACTTTTAAAATTATCTTCAGCAAAATTCTATTAGTGTGTGATGGGAATGATATTGTTCAAAAATTTCCACATCCTGTTGGATCACTTTTTTTTGAAATGGGTATGATACTTAGGTTTCTTTCTTTTGGTTCACACATTGTTGTATTCCAAATATCTTGTCATAGATCAGTGAGTACCTCCCACATTGCATCTATTGATATTTTAATGGGTATTATGTCAATTTCTGGGACCTTATTTTTTTTTTGCCAGTGCCTCGGTGCAGGTAGGATTTCTTCTTTCAATATCATCAGTTCTTGATAATATGCCATTTCCTGAAATGTTTGAATATTGACCAATTTTTTTGGTACAGAGACTGTGTATTCCTTCCATCTTCTTTTGATGCTTCTTGCATCATTCAATAATTTGCCAATAAAATCATTTAACATTGCAACTCGAAACTTGACATTTTCTTTAGTTCTTTCAACATGAGAAATGCTGTGTGTGTGTGTGTGTGTGTGTGTTGGTTTTCTAACTGCTGGTCTTAGCAGAATTGCGTTAGAATACTTTTACTTTGTCTTCTCAAGCAATCCCTTGAAATATTTTGTTCAGCTCTTTTACTTGTCCTTTGTTTCCCTCGCTTTACTTTTCAGGGTGTTTTCTGGCACCCACTTCAGTCTTTTCTTTGTTTCCTGGCTTTTGAATGATCTCTTAATGTCTTTATGACATTCCTTGGTGTCACCCCATAACTCATCTGGTTCTCAGTCATTAGTGTTTAATGCCTCAAATCTATTCTTGAGATGGTCTCCAAATATTCAAGGTTGTATTTTTGGAATTTGTGGAGTGGTTTTTTTTCAGCTTCAACTTGAACTTGCATATGAGCAGCTGATGGTCTGCTTCTCAGTTGGCTTGTGGCCTTGTTCTCACTGTTAATATAGGCTATGCAGAGGACACACACTTGCTTGTTAAAATTGATGAAGACTTGAAACACTTGCTGAAGATCAAAGGTTAGTATGAATTGATTATACTTCAAAATAAAGAACACAAAGATCTTCACAATTAGACCAGAGAGCAACATGATAAGCGAAGAAAGATTAAAGTTGTCAAAGATTCTGTTATTCATTTACTTTTCATGGATGTTATCTAAATGCCTGTGGAAGCAGCAGTCAAGTAATTAAATGACATTTATTGCAATGGACAAATCTGCTGCAAAATACTTCTGTAAAGTGTGTTAAAGAGCCAAGATGTCTTCGAGGGCCTAGAAGTGCTTAACCCAAACCAAAGTGTTTTAAGTTTCATCACACACATGGGAGAGCCAGACAATGATTAAGGAATACTGTGGAAGAAATGCTGCCTGGATTGGGTTTGTGGTGAAGATTATTGAACAAACCATGAGCTACCAGAAAAATGAACAAATCTGTCTTATAAGAAGCACACTCAGAATGCTCCTTACAAGGAAAGACAGTGCAACTTGGTCTCATGCACTTTGGAGACTCCTGGAAGAAGGACATCATGTATACAAAAGCAGAGTGCATTAGAGGACGACTCTCAGTGAGGAGGACTGGGAGAAATGGGCTCCAACAGAGGCTGGGGCTGGGCTGGACAGGGCTTGTTCTGTTGTAATGTTGTATAGGGGGCCCCTCTGCATCGAAATTGCCTAGGTGGCATCTAACAACCACCCCACGGTGGTTTTATTCACGAATAAGAAAAAAAATGCAGTCCTTTGTTTTGTAACCAAGTATGATGCATTTTCCCCCCCTTTTTTGGCATTTGTTTTGTTTTGACTGTCACTCATGGTGAGGAGACTGTTTCCCTTTTAACAAAAGAACAAAATGGTGATAGTTCTAATTTTAGTTCTCAAGAAAAAGATGATGCTAAAGAAACATTAATAAGTCACAGTGATTTATTCTTTTGAATAAGAATTCTTTCTGAAATGACCTTTTTTTTCCTGTGCATTTCAGCATGCACATGTTGATGCACCCTAAGCTGCCCAATGCAATTAATACCATTAAACGATTCATTGCTAAAGAACTCTTTCAATGTGAAACCATGAAACTAAATTAAACATGTTAATTTACTTTTAAGAAATTACCCTTCTCATCACAATGACCCACAAAACTCCTAAAATAGGAATCATATAAAATAAACATCTGCACATATTCTTTAATGAATTATCTAGTTAGTTTATTTTTACACCATCTGCTTTTACAGGCCAAGATTCTTAAATAATATCCTACAGCCCTTAGAAAAATCTAATTGTCTTAACTTTTGAGACTATGCTTTTGATTTTAAGTGACAATGAAGGTACAATTTTATACCTCCATAGTATAGTATGAAATGTAGTCATTAATTAATGCAATGTTTATTTATAAGTAATTGTGTAAGAAGACTTAACTGTAAAACTATAGTCTTGCAGTAAGTTAAGTTTTCCCCCTAATCTTGGTGAAAGATTATATCACATCTTAGGAATTAATCACAGAAAGAGACATTTGACTGCTATGCGGATTCGTGTCACAAACATCAGCTTATCACTTTTTTTCTCTCTTTAAAAAGAACCACCATGAAAAAAGAGATCTCACAGTGGTTGGGATCACTCCATCCTGAAGGGGAAAAAGGGAGAAGACCAACCACTTGATGCTGTTCAACCCCAAAGGCCTTCCACAGGACTGAGAAGAGAACTTTAATGGAAAATCCAGTTAAGACTCAGAGGAGGGCCTCCCCAGAAGAGTGCATTACAGAGGGCAGTGTTGAAGATACAGCCTGGGAGAATGGCAGTTCTGCCAGACCACACGGGAGCAAAGTCAGGGGGAAAGTGAGGACCTTATCCTGGCCTACTGTGGTAGTTACATAATCGGTTAATTTGAGAAGTAAGAGTGAAGGGGTGGAGGTTAGCCTGTCAATCAGGCCACATTTACAAGTGCTAAGGAGATAGCTCGCTCACTTCCTGCAAGACATTACTGAAAATAAGCCTGATGGGACTATGCTGATGCTGCCCAAGCTCCAGAGCTGAAGGAGTCACATAGAAATCCCTGCCAGCGCTGAGAAGCTTCCACTGCCACTGGATCCACAGGACTTTCCACCCACTGCCACTGGATCCACAAGACTTTCCACCCACTGCCTGTGATCTTCCTGCATTTGGCATTATTGCATGTGTCGGGTGAGTTTGACAAGGAATTTTTAGATTAGTATTGTACATATGGGACTTATAGATTTGATATGGACTGGGCTGGATATTTTCTCAATATTTAACATCTCTTGTATATAGATCTCTGTTGTTCCTTCCCCCCCACCTCAGAAATACAGTCAGATAGATTAGTAAACTTCCCTGTACTGCCTTTGCACAAATGATCAGGCATTTGTGACTGACATTCAGCAGTAGGTATCCGTGTAGGAGTAAGCATGCCCTTTTTAAATCCTTGCATGAAGGGAACTGTGTTTCATAAATTAGAACCGAA
Source organism: Nesogale talazaci (assembly GCA_004026705.1). NCBI lineage: Eukaryota > Metazoa > Chordata > Mammalia > Afrosoricida > Tenrecidae > Nesogale > Nesogale talazaci. The sequence continues at coordinate 29,972 of PVJH01014828.1, read as the reverse complement.
TGAGAGCTACAAAAATATAAGCGAACAATTCTTGACTCTTTAAACCCAGAATACGGTGCCCTGGTAGACACTGGATAGTGAGCGGACAGTCAGATTTGGATCTCTGTGCAACCAGCTGAAAGCAATTTAGATGAGGGTAAATGGTATGGAACCCAATGACACAGTCTCAAATGTGTACCAAAGACTTTGATCCAACTTAAGGTTCTAGCTCTACTACTTGAAGAGGACAGACATCTGCCTGGCTAACTGGCTAGAAGAGATCCATACTAGTACCCATTCTAAAGAAAGGTGACCTATAGAATGCTCAGAGTATAGAACTAGAACACTATCACTAATAAATCACTAATATCACATGCAAGGAAATTTTTGCTTAAGTACACTCAACAACGGTTACTGTAGTACATTGACAGGAAGCTGCCAGAAGTTCACTTCATATTCAGAAGAGGACATGAAACAAGGATATCATTGCTGATGTCAGATGGATCTTGGCTGAAAGCAGAACATTCCAGGAAGATGTTTCCTTGTGTTTTGTTGACTATGCCAAATCATTCAACTGTGTATATCACAACAAACTATGAATCGACTTGAGAAGAATGGGAATTTCAGAAGACTCCATTATGCTCACGTGGAACTTGTACAAAGATCAAGAGGCTATGGTGAGAATAGGACCAGGAAATGTTGCGTGGTTTAAAATCAAGAAAGATATGTAACAGGGTTGTATCTTCTCACCACATTTATTCAATCTGTATGCTGAACAAATAATCAGAGGCACTGGACCATAGGAAGAAGAGTGTGGCATCAGGATAGGAGGAAGGCTTATTAAAAACCGGTGATATGCAGATGACACAACCTTGCTTGTGGAAATGAGAAAGACTTGTCAATAAAGATCAAGGACTACAGTCTTCAGTATGGATTACAACTAATGTAAAGAAGACCCAAATCCTCACAACTGGACCCACTCAGGAAAAATGGAGAAAAGGTTGTCATTGCCGAGGATTTTGTCTTGTTAGATCTACAGCCAGTGCTCAGGGAAGCAGCACTCTGGAGGTCAAAAGCTGAGTTGCATGAAATCTTCTGAACAAAGCCTCTTTAGCGTATTGAAAAGCAAGGGTGTTATTTTGAAGACTAAGGTGTGCGTGAGTGAAGCCATAGTATTTTCCATTGCCTCATCAGCAGCACGTGATAGTTGGACACTGAGTAAAGAGGACAGCTGAAGAAGAGATGACTTTGAGCTGTGGTGCTGGAGAAGATATTGAAAGTACCTTGGGCTACTTAAAGAACAAGCAGATCTGTATTGTAAGAAGTATGGCTCTTCAGAGACAAAGATCTCAAGGATTTGTCTAACATATTTTGGAGATGTTGTCCGGAGAGACCAGTCCCTGGAGAAGGACATCATGTTTGGTGAAGTGAAGGGACAGTGAGACAAATGAAGGTCCTCCAGGAGATGGACTAACACGTGGTGGCAACAAGGGGTTCCTGCACCATTGTGAGGATGGCACAGGATGGGTAGTGTTCCTTTCTGTTGTGTATCAGGTCACTGTGCGTCAGAACAGACTCCTCTGCACCTTACAACAATGACATAGTATCACTGTGGGTCTATTCAACCAAATGGCAATGAGTTTGTCTTTTTTAGGTCAAGTGCTGCTAACAGAAAGGTTGGCAGTTCGAAGCCACCAGTCACTCTGTGAGAGAAAGACCGGGCTATCTGCTCGTGCAAGGGTTCCAGCTGGGGAAACGCACTCTCTACTCTGTCATGAAGCGTCACTGAGAGCTGGAACGGGGTCAGACTGCAGCATTTCTATCTCGGACTTTAGAGAGAAGACGTCAGAGCTCCATTATCATCCAGATCATATCAACGTCTACCTTTTACCTAAAATGACCTGCCTCACGAGTATGACAATTACTGTTCTAGAATTCCCCCAAATATTTTTCTTAGATCGTAATTTATCAAATATACATTCCTGTCTTTGTTCAATGTTTGTTTAATAGCGTAACACCCAGAAATCCAATCATGGCTTTCTAGTTTTAGAAATTAAAACTACCTGATGGTTGCCGTTTAAGAGCCCCTGGCTTTTCACCTTGGAATCTCAAAATTGGGTGTTCCTTCCTTTGGGTCATTGAAGAGGCCATGCCTTTTCTGGATTGCTCTGTGACTGTGGATATAGTTAGAGAACCATCACTCCTCAGGTGGAAGGAAAACACCAATTACCTGGAAGGATTGCGATAATGATAAATGAAGAGGGGGGACACTTGATTTGGTCTCCATAAGCAAGTTCTTGCCAAAGCAAACACACAACTGTATTATCAGTAAACCCTAATTACAAGGGCAGATCTTTAAGTAGAAATTATTGAACATAGTTGCCAATAGTTAAAATAAGCTTTTCCTTTGCTTTTCGGATTTGTTGATTTGATGCCATTTATAATAGTTCTTTTTTACTTTACCCTGTTTTCTCTCACCTCTGCCAGATGGGAAAATTACAAGCTAATCAGTAAAGTCCAACAGCCATTCACCCAAGATATCATGCATGCCCGAGAAAGTGGAGCATTCTCTCTCTGGAGACTGTATGTTATTATCTATATTATGTCCAATGAACAGATGGACTGGTAACAAAATAAATATTTTTGGAATGGAAAATGTCAGACATATTTTTTAGAATGAATTGAAATTTGTCAAGTAAAGGACACTTTTATACTTGCTGGAGGAAATACATCCCTTTGCTTTTCCAAAAATAAAAATGTTCTAAATTAGCGTGTATCAACTAAAGCAAAGGATATGAAAAAGTGCCAGAAGCAATGTCAAACTAATTTTCCAGAAATGTTAATAATTTGATATAAAATTAAGGTTAACTATTCTATTTCTCCTTTTTGTTCAGACAGAATTCACACATCACAAAAATTATTGAAAAAAATAGTACATAACCTGGTGGTTTTTATATGTCACAAGGTTACATACAACCATCATCACTAATCCCAGAATTAGTGCCCCACAAATGATGTCCTCTATTGGCATTAAGAGTTACTCCCCAGCTGGCCCCTCACCCTGAGCCCGTGGCAACCTTCAGATCCTTTCAGCATGATGAATGTGCCTGCTATGAATTTGTATTTCATGTAAATGGAATCATACAGTATGTGGCTTTTTTGGCTTTGTTTTCTTTCTTTTGGCTCAGCATAATATTTTCAAGGCTCACCCTGTTGTAGCATGTATCAGAATTTAATTGTGTGACTGATGAACTTTCCATTTGTGGACATATCACTTTTTATGTAGCCATTTATCAGTTGATGGATATTTGGTGTGTTTCCACTTTGGAGGCTATTATTGACAACACTGCTATCAATATGGCCATCAAACAAACTTTTGTTTGGATACCTTTTTTCATTTCCCTTGGTTATATATTATGTAGGAGAATTTCTGGGTTATATGATCACTCTGTATTTTAATTCCCGAGACCAAATCAAGCTGCTTTTCAAAGTGGCTACCATTTTATATACCTGCCAGGAAAGCACAAAGGTTACAATTTCACTACAGCCTCACCAACACTTATTATGGTCTATCTTTTTTATTCTAGTCATGTTAATGTGAGTGAAGTGGTATCGCAATGTGATTTTGATTGCATTTTCTTAATGATTGTATCTTTTCATGTGCCCACTGGCTTTTATATCTTCGATATGGAGATTTCTATGCAAATCTCTTCCCCAATTTTTCCATTGTTATTTTTTCATTGTTGACTTATAAAAATTCTTTACATATCGTCAGACATGATTTGCATAAACATATATTTCCATTCTCTGTGTGTCTGCGTGTATTTTCACTAATTGGAAGCAAGTGAAGCTTATTTTGATTAAGTTCAATGTATATATTTTTTTCTTTGGCTTCATGTCTAAGAAATCACTGGTTAGTCCAAGATCATGAAGATGTAAACATATTCTTACATATTATGTATATGTATATATTACTTATAATAGTTTTAGTGTTTTTTTAGGGGGAGGCATCACTGCCCTCTGGTGGGAGTGGGAGGCCCAGCCTTGCTCCTGGAGAGCTGCTGCTGGATTTGAACTGTTGACCCTGTGGGCTGCAGTCCCCGCACTCAACCACTATGCCATTGGGGCTCAGCCCACTTAGGTCTTTTATCTACAAGGCAGAAAGGTCCACACTGCGGGGAGTCGTGTTAAATGATGCAAAATCATAATATATATTACTTCTTGAATAAAAAGTTACAAGTTGTGATCAATTAGCTGTATAAAAAGATTCATGGCTTGACAAACACCAATTTTAGGGCATAGGTCAAAACTATGGAAAGCTACTGTCTCCAAAATTTCCCCAAATACTTATTCAAGAATAGTAATTAGTAGGACAGTTAATAGGATCGTGGAAAAGGATAATTAGATCAGTTAAAAACAACTAGGGTTTCAGTTATATTTAAAATATTTTATTCATTAAACTGGATGGTGATGGCTTGAATAGCCATCATATAGTGCTCTTTATATGTGTGAACAAAATATATAATAATAAAAGAAGTCAGTTTAATATCAAGAACCCCACGAGTGGTGTTAGCCATAGCTGTGTCTACTGCACAGACTGAAGTGGACCTTGGTCCAGTTTGTTATTCTCAAGCAAGCATCCAAAGGTGCCTTCTGGGTCGTAATGGCCATGCCTGCCAATGTTATGATCCAAAGACTGTGATGACCATTACAGAGCTCTTTATCGTATGCTGAGTAGACATATCTATGTTATAAACCAGCAGTGCCACTAGTCTATCTTAAATGCAGTGTGGGTAGATTGCATGGCTTTAAAAAATAGATGTAAGTCTATCATCAATCCGGTCACTTAATTGATATACAGTGCAGCTGATCAGATGTAATCCTAGGTGTCAAATGCACACGCAAACAACTGTACCAAGTGTAACAAAACTGACAAGCTAAGTTATCACCAATTTTTAGACCTTGGTTTTTTTCTCTTAAACATAAGGAATGGTATTCAAATGAGTGGAGGTGTTGGAACAAATAAGAAAACAAAAACATATCACTTTCATACTGAAGTCCAGAGCGCATGGACAGTTCTGGAATTTACTCTCAAAGGGAAAGTGACCAAACATGAGAAAATGTGCTACCTCCTTGACTGCATTATTTGGCTCTACTTATTAATGTGAGTCAGCCTTTTCCCACATAAAGATCATTCAGTCCAACTACCGTTCCACCATGACTGATGATCATTTGGAAGTGTGCTTGAGGCTGGCTGTCGGCAGCTACTGTCTGGACAATGCATCCCTGGCTCATTCCACTCAGGGCAAGTCATCAGAGTCAACTCAGTTAATGACAAAAAAGGTACATCGTTAATTGTGTTGTGTTGTGCTATATGGACTCGTGATTATGCCAAGTGCACAAACATACATTGTACATACAAAGATTCCAGTGCATTTATGAATAAATGTAATAAATAAATAAAAATAAATGTTTTGCATTTTTGTAGTTGGTAGATAGATCATTTTGACTTGATCATCTTAAGAGTAGCTTACAAGCTGAAAAAGGGTCAGCGCCCATTATAAATGACGTGTAATGATAGGAAGTAATACCTTGTCTTAACTTTTAAAAGTCAATTACTCTAGCATTTTATTTTATTATAGAAGGAACAATGCTTATGCTAAGGTTTCAAATAGCCCAGAAGGTTCTTTCCCCTTGTTGTGGGTGGTGGTCGATCCCACTTAGTCCATCCCGTCTCATAGCGGCTACATGGCAGAGGGGATCTGCTCTACAGGACTGCTTAGTCTGAAGATTGAAAGGGAGCAGATCTCTGGGTCTCTGTCCCTGCCCACAGAGCTACTGGGTGGGTTCCACCTCCTGGCGTTTAGGTTACCAATAGAGTGCTTCACTGCTGCAACTCTCCTTCCCTCAGCTCCCATTTTTCTGATACTAATTTTAAGAGCTCAACACTGGTTGATGTAAACGAGTAGATAATTTTTGCATCTCTCCTAAATTACCCACTCAGTTACACAGTAGAACAGTGTGAATCGGATGGATGACAGTTTCTTATAGTTCTGCAAGCCCCCTCCTACTTTACATATCTTAGAGAGTTTGTCTCATCAGCCTATGTAGTGCCACAATGTGGATTTCACGAATAAGAATTATGTTACTTAGAGCTAAATCTCTTATAATAGATATCCATTTCTAATTCCTTTTGCTATTACAAGCCACACTATAATGGATAGTCTAGCATTATATGTTGGTCTTTTTTTGGGGGGGGGGCATCACTGCCCTCTGGTGGGAGTTGAAGGCCCAGCCTTGCTCCTGGAGAACTGCTGCTGGATTTGAAACACCAGCCCAGTGGGCCCCAGTCCCGTGCACAACCACTATGACACCGGGGCTCAGCGAGTGGTATATCTTTGTATACTAATGCAAATATATCTGTTGGAACAAGGGTATGAGGTCCAGTTGATGGGTCAATTTTAATAAAAGTTTATTTCATATGAAAAGTTTATTTTCATTTGAAAAGTTTATTTCAAAGTAAACATAAACTTTCTATTTCTAAAGACACAAAATACAACCTCTTTACCTATTTTATTTGTCATTAAAACAGACCTATTAAAAAGAAATTTTAGACACTGTATAAAGCACTTGAATTTTCAGGTAGGATTATTAGTAATCTTTGTTTTTCTATTGTTCACTCACTCACTCACTCACTCATTGCCCTTGAGTTGATTCTGACTCAAAGCGGGCCCTAAAGCACCGGGTAGACCTGCCCTGTGGGTTTCTAACCCCTTATGACACCAGGACTCCTACCTTGTTCATGGCTATCAGTTTAAACAATAAATAAACAAACAAACCATACCTTCTGTGGAGTTTACATACTTATAAATTCATCACGCACACCAACTTCTGAACATTTATAAGTATTGGAATAACAAAGAGGCAGGATAAAAAGAAAATGGTCTCAAATGTTTTCTCTTCCTACTCCAGTAGGTCATGGGGCACCTCCCTCGGGCACCCACGCCTCATTTGGGGAGCACTGCGTCAAGCATCTGAGTTTATTGAGGCATGAAGTTGCTTTGCTGTTGCTTCCCTGAACAGCTTTGGATATAGAAGATGGTCGAGCACCCCTGGTGGCCCCAAATTAAGCACTCTGATGCTAATCAAAAGGTTAGTGGTTGGAACCAACCCAGCTTTTGGTCATCTTCTCCCTTAGTAATTACCAACTAGGAAATTCTATGGAACACAGCCGGGGGTGAGTGGGCAGCATGGAGTCACTAAGGGTTGGAATAGACTTGATGACACTCAACAAACAACCAGGCTAAGAGACTGCAACAACAGAAGACCAAAGGGAAAGTGTTGGACCACGAGCTATGAAATGTATTTGAAATAACACTTGCTATTGGTCACCGAACATATTTCAATCAGCCCCGTAGATTTGCAACTGGTAGTCATGACGTTTTCACAGCAAACACGTGTCATCCAAATGACTTCTGTGATTGTGAGGAGAAAATGAAAATGTTCTAAATTTAATATTCAAAGGCACGTTTCCAAAGCAGATGGCAATGAAGAATATGCAAAAACAGGCTTTCAAGCCACAGCTACAGAAATATTCCTTGCTTCTCTAGCTCACTATGATATCTCGGGTATTCTTTTATATTCACTGACTAGTCCTTTTCACCAGACATCACTGGACATGGAAATTCCAGTGTCTCTCTTCTTAGCTATTATCAAGTTGACCCCCCAATGTATGGTGACCCTATGATGACAGACCGAAAACAGCCTGACCCTGGGCCATGCCCTGACTGACTGCAGATTGGACCGCTGTGATCAGTAGGGTTTCCATTGGTTGGTTTTCTTTCTGTCTAGTCCCTTTTAATCTGGAAACTCTACAGAAACCTGTCCAGGATCAGAGCAACATGCAAGTCACCCCTGACGTTCATTGGGTGGGATGGAAGTCTGGTCTCTCTCAGGAAGGGGAGAGTTCCGCCACTGTACCAGCAATGGCCTCAAATATTTATCTAGACCCATCTTAAGCTCTGACAAATCAATTTTTATTATAATCCCAGGTCACAGTTCTGTGAATGATATAGTAATGACCACAAAATCTTTTTTTTTAAAGTATTTTCATAATACTGAAATCCAAATGGAGGCTGAGCATGATAGTGGGACAAAAGGAAAGTGAGAAGAAATAGAAGAAAGAACTGGGGGGTAAAGGGCATTTATAGAGGTTTAAATACAGGCATGTGCATAGGTGTATATGACAATGGGGAAACAGATCATCGTGCATAAACTTATAGGCTTAGTATTAGGACAGTAGATGGGCATTGGACTTCCACTCAAGTATTTCCTCAGTGTAAGAATGTTTTGTTCTATTAAATCTGCATTCCATGATGTTCACCTTCCCAACATGATTACTGAAGACAAATGTGTGTATAAGGAAAGATGGTGAAGAAAGCTGATGGTGCCTGGCTATCAAAAGATATAGCGTCTGGGGTATTAAAGGCTTGAAAGTAAACAAGTGGCCATCCAGCTTAGAAGCAACAAAGTCCACGTGGATAAAGCACACCAGCCTGTGCAACCATGAGGTGTCAAAGGGATCCAGTATTAGGCATCAAAGAACTAAAAATTACATCATTATAAATGAGGGGGAGTACAGATTGGGGACCCAAAGCCCATCAATAGATGAAACGACATCCTCTTACAGAGGGGCTTCAGGGAGGAGATGAGCTAGTCAAGGTACAGTGTAGTAACAATGTAATATGAAACTTTCCTCTAGTTCTCAAATGCCTCCTCCCACCCACTATCATGATCCCAGTTCTACCAGACAAATCCAGCTAGATCATGGGATGTATACTGGAGCTGGAAACATGGGGAATTAAGGATAGATGATCCCTCAGGACTAGTGATGGGAATGGTGATACTGGGAGGGTGGAGGGATGGTGGACTAGAAAGGGGAACCAATCTCAGGGATCTACATACAACCTCCTCTCTGGGGTACGGACAACAGGGAAGTGAGTGAAGGGCAAATGCATGATATGAAAAAGTAATAACAATTTGTAAATTATTAAGGGTTCATCGGGGAGAAGGGAGGGAAGGGAAATATGGGGAGCTAGTACTACAGGTCTAATGGAGGGAGAACGTTTTGTGAGTGATGACGGCAACGAGTGTGCAAATGTGGCCTGCACACAATTGATGTATGTTGCATGTGATGGGAGTTGTATGAATCCCCAGTAAAATGATTTATTAAAAAAAAAAAGGATTTTCTTTTCAACTAGAATGACTTTTAAAATGCTAATATATTTCGATCATGTAAGCATTTAAAGTGGCCTAAACTATATTCTCGGTGCCGTCTGGTCAGTTCTGCACTATAGCGCCTTGTTAAGGATAAAATCGTTGATTTCTGATGACAAAAGGGGATTCAAGGACTGCAGTAAGGAGTGGAAGTACTGAAAGGCCTCAAAAGGAGAGACAGGACTTAGGCTGCCCTTTTTAGCAAATAAAAGTACAGGACATCCAGTTGGAAAAATAGCTCTGTCAAATGTTTGCAATGTAATGAAAAAAGCTGGATATAGGACATGGCTAAGTCAATACATGAAGCAGGGCAAAGTCATTCAGTCCAGGTCCTGTCCTGAATATACAGAATGCCTGGCAATTTTAATCAGGTGGGGCATGGTCCTTCCAAGTCTCTGTGTGACGGAAGTGTGTGGCGAAAGTGTGCAGGTGTGAGAAGGGAAATAACTATGTATAGAGATTTCAAGATTGATGAAAAGTAAACTTTTTCCTTGTATATCATAACTTTTACAATTGACTTAAAAAAACAAAAAAAAGATCATACTAGCTTTCATTATACACAAAGCAAACTTAAGACAGAACCTGGTAATTAGTCAAGGATATTACTCAAAGACTGCTTATTGATTTGTGGCATGAGTAGGGACCATGCATGCTAAGAAATGAAAGAGAAAAATTGCCTTAAAAAGTGATGTACACCCACAGTCTTTCCAAGGTCTCCCAGGTATTAACTGCTTGAGTCAGGAGAAAAACGAGGCTTAGGAATTATTTTGTAATGTAAGTATTATGCTGCTTGTAATGCATGAAATTGAATCTTAATTGCCACTTGAAAAGGAAGGACTATAAAACTGTAACATAAGGAACTACCCTGGAATACTTCCTGGGTCAGGTGCCCTTTTGGTGTCTTGCCACTGTGGGTTGAATACTTGTGAGACTATTCTGAAAGGTTGGTGTTTTCATTGATCCTTGTATTCCATATGAAGAAAATTTACAGTACAATAAAAAGTCCTTACTGACCCCAGTAATTTGAGTGGGTCTATTTTTTTGGGGGGGCATCACTGCCCTCTGGTGGTTCTGGGAGGAGTGGGTCTATTTTGTAGATGAAGTGAACTGCTTCTAAACCAGATGACTGTGGGGCGCTTTAAGAATAATATGTAAATCTATAGATTGAAATATATTTATATCCATTTACATATGTTGGAAATATTGTGTAACGAGGCTGGAAAATAATTCCTTGGGACTTTTTTTTTTTGCTTTCCTTCATCGAATTACCCGTGTCAGATGAGGACATTGCAGAACCGGGAATGAGATAAGAAAGGGGGTGTGCTTAAGACCATCTGTTCCGAGGGAGAGAGTTGATAAACTGAATACTATTGACCAGTTCCTGGAGTTCAGGCCCACACCTAACAAATTCCAAAAGTTATTTCGACCTCAGCAAGTCAAAATACACTACGGAAATCATTCCTGACAAGAATTCTTGGGCTAAGCTTGAAGGAATCAGTATCTGGTTCGAACAGGAATCACCCAGTATCCTGTGGAGGGAAACAGCTGACACGCGGGTCAGTGCAGCTTTCCCTCTAATCATGCTTTCTAATGTACTGCCAATTCGCTCCTGGACGGCCCTGCACAGGACGTGCGGCCTGACGGGAACCCCGGGTTCAGGGAGGCAAACTCTACCGGGCTCCCTGCCCCGGGCCTTCCTTGCGGGTCATGTCTAGAGTGACATTGGCGTGATCACAGAGACTTCTTTTCCATCCAGATCCTTTCGGGGACTTCTGTAACGCCCTCACTCAATGGAAAAGGCGTAAACGCTCGCATTCGATGGCTTCCTCCATCTTTCTCGTTGCTTAACAGAGCGCTTCAGAGACAGCCAAGGAGAGACCCAGACCCTGGGCACTGCGGCAGGGAGGCCCCTGCGGGGCCCCAAACCCTGCCTGCCATGCCTGGCACCCTCGGGGACCGCTTGCTACTTGCCTTCGTTTAAAGACGGTTACATCGTCCATTCCTTGTTTCTTTGTTTTGGCTTTACAGCCCACAGCGGGAAGCAGTAACTGAAGGCGGTTTTTTGGGGACAAAAGGACAAACTGCTTACATGCCCTTCGAACAAAAGCAAAAGCTCCCCGCTGACCTTGAGTTGGCCTCGGTCGAGAGGCGCTAGCGACGCACGGGCACCACCTAGAGGGCCAAGGAGGCATCCTCACCCTTTCTTGTGGAATGGGTTCCGTACGCGTTTGGCGGGACAAAAGGTTGGGTTTTTGAGTGCTTTTGTTTCTCCGCTGGGGGCGGGGCGGGGCACGACCCGGGCTTGTACATGAAGCAGGTGGCTGCCGGAGACTTGTGGGATGCTTTGGGTGTTCAGGAGCGGTAGGTAGGTGGAAAGAATGTGAACTTGTAGTCATCGCTCTCATTTCTGAGCTCCAGGATCCCGGACGTTGACTTAAATGTCGGGTTCTCATTTTCCCCATCTTTGGCATTACATATGTCAAGCTTCCTGCCCAGGGTCAGGCATGTAGCAGCTGCTATTAAGGCGTTTTCATGTTCTTTTCTCTCCTTATGGAGATACAGTTGTTCTTGTATATTTTTCTTTATAGGCAGTAACGGCAAGTCGTGGGATGTTATTGTACACCTGAATATGTCCAATAAAATCATCTCAGTCTTTTTCTCTCTGATGTAGTTCTTCACGCTGTAGGGCTTGGCTAGGCAGGTGCTTCCTAGCAGAAGTGCTTCCGATTCTGGGCATGCCAGCAGAGGTTCAAATACCTAAAATGCACGTGTTAGGCCAATGAGGTCATCCAGAGAAAGGCACTCGCTATATGTCCCCGGAATCAGTGCATCACAGACAGTGACCCACTGGTCTGTCTGATTCTGAAGCAAGCAGTCAGGCATGCATAACAACACATCTATCCTGTTGTAGCATCTCACAGGGGTGGGGATGGGCGGCTGGAGGAAGGGGGTACCCACCATTGTGAATGACACTTGGCACCACTTCCCACTTTGGGTCCACTCCTCCCACTGCCCATGCAACAGTAAGTGGAGAGAAGACCAGACGCGTGGTCAAATTGCTCCCATCCAAGTAGATCGTCTTACGCTTCAGAACGGAGCTCACATCAGGGTTTCGAACTCTCTGCCGTCAGTCCATGCTGCCTCACAGTGACCTGTGGCTTTCTGAGATGGCAACTGTTTACTAGAGTCCCAGCCCTTCTTGCCAGGAGCTGCTGGCAGTTTCGAACTGCCAACCATGTGGATCAAAGCTCAACGGATAACCATGACGCCACCGTGGGTCCTAACATGATGGCAGAAGGGGATTATTTCATGCACTGAAAAGGCATTGGAGGTGTGCAGCCAGCTTTCACCAAATTTTTTCTAGGGCTTTGACAGGTGCCAAGTCTCCCTGATGGCTTAAACATTTATTTATCAAGTGTATTGGATTTTTCTGCTAATTAGCTCTTGGTAAAACCAGAATTATGACCTGGTAAGATGGATAAAATTCAAAATAATGTAAAAATCACCAAAAAAAAATTCAAAATAATGTGAACTTTGCCTAAGTCTAGCTCTTTATTTCCCTTTGTGCAGAAACTACATCTTGTGAGAAAGAAAGTCAATCAGATGAATGTGATCGAGCAAGGAGTCCTTTGGGAGGGTGGTGGGATGATGGCTCATTGGCAGAGGGCCAGGGAGGGCCACACATTCCCCAAGTTCACGACACCTTTGTTGGCTCAATGACTGGGAGCAACCCCAATTTTAAATGTGTGCACATTTTTTTGGGGGGGGGGATTTTAAGCCACAATAGTAAATTAACTTAGACTTATACCTCAGACTGTCCATTTGAAAGAGAGGGATGGATGAATATATGGTTTCAGACTTGCTTCCTGTAGAAAACCTATTTGGGTGATGGGCCCCCGTGGCCTGGACACTTCCTCTCTCTCCCATTTCTTTCCTGTCTTCTTACCACTATAACCCTGGGTGCTTTCAGGTCTGTACCCAGGACTTGTGACTGCCTCTGGTGAATAAGAATGCTCTTCCTGTGTAAGAACACAAGACATTTTAGGGACAGGAAAAGTGTATCCGGTCCAACACCTCCTGCCCTTTTTAGGTTTATCTTAATCTCACCTTCCTGCATGGTTACCATCCTTCATCTTCTAAGATAGAGAAAAAGATGATTTCTTGTACATTTTTCATAATCTCTGCTATCACTAGACCTGATAAAATTAGACAGACACTTCAATGCCATTGTCTTTAAAACGAATGGTTTCTGAAAACAGTTCGCCAGGCAGTAAAACAGTTTGTAATTTCTTATCCTTTTTATAGAGTCATAAACCATATGTTTGAAAGAGGAGGCTCCAGGGAAATCTGACTTTGAAGATGGGAAGGTCATCTGTGCTTCACTTTTCATCCTGAGTTATCTCCTCTGTCCTAGTCTGGGGGCCAACATTTTCTTTTCGAGTGGTCAGGGGTCAGAGAGATGCTTGTATGGAAGAGGACTTCCCCTGAAGATTTGCAGGCAGCTAAGAATGCACACCAACAGCAGCGACCTGTGAAAGAGCTTAACATTCCCTGAGTCCACCCTCCCCCAGCTCCACCAGCCCCCACCTTCGCATTTCACATCTGGAATGTGCAATGGAGGCCAGCGAATCTTCATAAAGGAGGTAAGATACTTAGTAAAGAGATGTTTCATTACTTGAGAACATTCACATTTTCAATGACTAAAGTGAAAGATGGACTTTCTCCTCAAGTCCTGAGAGAGGTTGTTGGCAGTGCTGAGAGATGGCAGCTACAAACTGTGCAGGTCACAAGAGCACAGAGAAGACACCAGAGCTGTCTGCCAGATGTCAACCACTGATTAATTTGTCTTAAGTTCAGCCAAAAGGGAAGAAAATATGATGGGTGGAGCATGAACAGCCAACACAATCAACATCTGACCAACCAGGGTTTCCTGTCACCTTGGGAACAAAATTGATTGGCACTGTGGCTTCCTGTGTACAAGCTAAAAACCAGTAGCAACTGCAGTAACAAGAATAAACTATAGATAAGAGACTTGGAAATTAAATCAACTCACATCACCCAGCTTGAGACCCTCCACAGAAAAGTCCTCAGGATACTTCTGAGGATAGATGTTACTTTTCCTTTAAAAGATTTTGTATTTAAATTTGGTTTACTTTTAAAGAAAGTCACATCTTATGCTCTGCGATCACTGAAAGGGACACATGGGTGTTGGGGCCCATTTATTTCACCCAAGACTCCATGTCTCCTCACCTTTCACAAGATGACGTTTTCTTAAGGCATTGGAGTGACTTCTTTTGTTTTCATTTTTGCTTTCTCTTGTTATGTCTTGAAAGGGTCAAAGGCAGATGTGGTGGCCTCTGCATTAAGCTGCTAGTCACAAGGTTGCAGAGGGCCCTTCGAGACTATTTTTGAGCTTTCTGAGGCTGTCAACCTTTGAAGGCATGGCCAGTCTCACCCTTGTCCCAGAGAATGGCTGGTGGCTTAGAACTAGCGGCCTTGAGTTTGATTTTGAGGGGTTCAAGGGTCTTTTTGTTTCAGGGTCATCCTAAGTGTCCATAAAAATTAAATACTAAAAAGAGGTAAATTGTACATTAAACTTTTTTTTTTTTTGGGGGGGGGATGGCATCACTGCTCTCCGGTGGTGGGAGTAGGAGGCCCAGCCCCACTGTGGGAATTGAACCTCCGTCCTAGTGGGCCGCAGTCCCGCGCACAACCACTACGCCACTGGGGCTCAGCCCACATTAAATTTTTTAAATATAGGAAGATTCTGAACACAACAGAACCAAATGAGATGTAAAGCACCAATAATCATCTAAGTTGTTCAGTTTTGTTAGCAATCTGGCTGCCGGTGACATCAGTACTGAGTAGCTTTCCTAGGGACGTGCTGTGTTTGCCTCAGCACAATTCCACATGCTTCCAATGTAAATTCTGAAATTTTATTTTATTTTTTTTTGGGGGGGCATCACTGCCTCTGGTGGTTGTGGGTGCTACCCAGTGCTGCTCCTGAGACCCGCTGCTGGATTTGAACTGCCAAGCCTACAGGCCATAGTCCCGCACTCAACTACTTACGCCACCGGGGCTCAGCCATCCTATTTCTTATAATTTTATTCATTTATAAATATTTATTGAAAACCTGATTATGTGGAGGCACATCTAGGAGCCTAAGTCTATGGGCAATTCAGCAGATGTGACCCATCTTTTCTTTTGAAGAATTTAAAGTGAAGAGATAAAAAGGGAGACAAGGGGGAAGGGCTCAGTTACTGAGAAGGAACAAAATGCACGTTTCCATCGTGGACCATTGCAGACAGAAAGTTAGATCACAAATGATAAAATTTTACTACTGCAAATTGTGAGGGTCTTTTTGTGTGTGTGTGAAATTTAGTTCACATTTCTCCTTCTAGTCTTCCAGTTTCAGAGTCAGTCTCAGAATGTATTGACTGTATTGAAAAACCAGAATGTGTACTTTGTTGTGCACGTCTCGTGCTGTCTTTCAGAATGCATGCCTTTTTTGCTCTTACTGCTGGAGGAGCAGTTCGGTTAAGGCCATGGTGTCGGCAGCCAGAGTGCCTGGGTCCCAGTTCAGGTTCTACCACTCATGACTGTCTCACCAAAGAAGTCCCCAACAAACTCACTGCCCTGCAGTCAATGGGGAATCATGGTTACCCTACAGCGCAGGCTAGAACTGCCTCTGTGGGTTTCCAAGTTTGGCATGTTTTACAGAGTTGAAAACACCAGTCCTTCTCCTAAGGAGTGACCGGTGGTTTCAAACTGCTGGCCTTACACTTAGCAGTCCCCACTCTCCTGCCAGGGCCCCTAAGACTGCATAAGCCTGGACAGGCCACTCAGTTGGGATGTACATCAATTTTCTCATCTGAAAACATAACAAGAAACAAAAAACTGTGGCCAAAAAGACATATACTTTCTTCATTGGATTATTGTGAGGGTTAATTGAGATCATATATAAAAGCACTTAGACCAACATTCAGAAGATAGAAAATTCCATGTCGTACTTAACTGCTCTTAATATGGTTTCTGTTGCTGTTGCTACTGCTACCAAAGTTCCTCCGGAGGTACTGCTCCAGCTTCCAGGGCTTGCCCTGCAGTCATGGGTACTGTGGTGTGGAATATTTTTGATATTATAAGTTCTGCACTCTCTTGGAAGCGCCACTGCTACTGCCGAAGCCTGTTCCTGAAGCTGTTGCCACCACAACTGCTCCCGTTCTCAGAATTTGTCAAGCAGGTGCGTTGTTACAGGAGTGGGTGCATGTGAATTTGGAGGGATTATCTACCACATGTTAATTGGGTGGTTCTATTTGGTGGTAGGACTGATGATAAAATGATTTCGGTACGTTTGTTGTTGCTTCCCTATCTTTCCCAACATTTCTTCAACTCGATGTATTTTTGTGTGCCCTTCATTAAAATCTGTAAACATTGAGTGAGGCTTGGTCTCCTGAGAAGGGAGCTCGGAGGGGTGGGGCGGGGTCAGGGAGGCGTTAGGCAGCTGCTCAGAGGCAGGACATTGTTGAGGTCGGCTGCTCCCGTGAAGATCTTCAGCCTGGCAAACCTGGAGAGTGCCTGTGCATCAGCATATCCGCTCGCTGGCTGCAGGTTCAGGCAGTAGGTATCACCTGAGAGAAAGACTGCTCTCACTCCTGGTCAATACTGCCTTTCAAAAAGACCAGGGGAAGCGCTGACCTATTCCCAGTGTAAAGAGGACATTTTATATAAAATCTGCTCTAAGTTCGAACCAAGAGCGAGGGTCAGGAGGCCCAGTGAATTTACCATCTAACTTTCACTAAGGTTGATGGGCATTTAAGCACTGACTGATTTTGCCACTTTTTCTTCTGTGTACAGATAAAAATATCTCCTGTCAAACCTTTCCTCACTTATCTTTATGGTTAAGAAGGAACACTTTTGATAAGAGGAGAGGCCTTTTGTATATTTTAGTCAAACGATTCCCAGGAGAATGCCATTAGGTTGGCCCATAGCTCAATGGTGAACAATTACTCTGACATTTTCCTGAAAACAATCCCCACAAGTCCTCCTAAGAATAAATAAAGCACAATGGAGTAAAATTATCCACTGGATCTAGGGAAAGCAGGGCTATTTTAGTCAGGAAATTGGAGGCTTTTCTTTTCAATGTATTAAATTCCTATGCTTAGGTCATCGGAGAATTGGGAATGTGGGAAAATACTCAGATTCTGCAGTTCGTGACTTTGGAAAGCCAAGTGGCTGGGAGTGGTGATTCAGGGGGCAGATCGAGGGAGAGCCAATAGCCAGTTTTGAAGAATTTACACACACCTGCAGTACAAACAGCCTTCATAGAATAGAAGCAATGAGGGGAATAGAGGCAAGGAATAGGGGAAATGTTAAAAATAAATGGGATTTTATTTTTTAGGATAATAGAAAAATGACTGTTAAGGTCATCAACTGGTTTGAAGTCTGAAATGTCAAGAGTTAGACACCTGATCTGTAGGTGACAAGGGGTTCTCGTGGCATGGTGGCTATGACCTCAGCCACCAGCTCCATGATTGGTGGTGTGAACCGTGGGAGAACAATGTTGCAGGCTGCTCCCGGAAGATCTATGGCCCTGGAGATCCCCTGCAGCAGCTTCGCTCTCTTTGATGGGGCCATTATGACTTAGAATGGACTGGGTGACAATGGGCTATTTTATGATCCTCATGGGCTAAGTGATACTTTATTCCTAGACTGCTGATCCAATTCGAGTATGAACAGATTCAGTCTTCAGGGCTCTGGCCACCATTGGGGTCGAAGGAAAATTCAAAGAATTTGTCTCTCATCACTAAGGGAAGGATTGGCAAGCATTTGTGACCACCCAAGGAGGGAAGTCATAGTCATGTAGTGAATTTGCCATGGAGACACGCCAGCAAAAGAACGAGTCAAAGGCTACCTTTCTCAATATAACTTAGTGGAGATTGTCTTGGGGGACCCAAGATAAAACCTTTAAGGAATTAGAATTGATTATTACCATGATTTGGTCTTAATCATTTTGCTTATATTTCAGTCAATTTAAGAAAAGGTCATAAATACAATTCTATAGAACAAGAATCTATGGGTTAGCTATTTTAAATTAAGGCATTTTAAGGCAAAAATCAGACTTCAAATCTAAAACTCCAGAAATGCATGAACAATGGTTTCCAACTTGGGACCTCAGGCAGGCAGCCTGCATTCCTGTTCCCAGGGCCAGCTGGGAGACCGGCATAAGGGACACAGCAACTTGGGAAGATGATGTCCTCATCTGTAAAACAGGGCTGATAATAACATCTAACAGGTAGTATTGTTTTGAGTATTATGTATTATATTAGAGGACTTCCACAGGGCTTGTGTAAAATGGAAGTAAAAAATAATGGTTCTCCCCCCCCCCCCCACAATTTTTTGAAGGTTCCTTGTTCATGTGAAATGTTTAGAATAGTACCTGGAATACATTAAGTGCACAATAAATATTAGCTGTCACTGACATGACCATCATGTTGGGATAGTCCATATTTTAAAAATAGGAATCCTTCTGACTCATTCCCATTGTCCTCTTTCCACCCTGCTCCAGGGCTCCTGGTCCTTTTGAGTACATATGAGAGGAGTGCGGGCAGGGGTGGGAAAGATAAGATAAACTTTTAGAATCTGGAGGGGGATATATATATATGTGTGTGTGTGTGTGTGTGTGTGTGTGTGTGTGTGTATCCACACCTTATATTAAAAATGTGTATTTGGTCAGATATGATTTTCAGACTGCAGTTAAGTTTATCCACCCAAATAAAGTTATCCACTAGATTTAGGAAAAGCAGCTATATTTTAGTCTGGAAATCTGAGGCCTTTCTTTTCAATGTATTAAATTCTTATTCTAATGTCCTCAGCAAATGTGGTATGTGAGAAAATATTCGGGTTCTCCAGTTCGTGACTCAGGGAACACGAAGACCAGGAGTGGTGAGGCAGCAGGCAGGTCTGGGGAAGAACCAGCAGCCGATGTGGGAGAATTTACATACACCAACTCTGTGCATATCAGCAGTCCTGCTGGAATACAGGGTTATGCATTGGGCTGTTAAAGGCAAGGTCAGGAGTTCAAAAACCACCAGCATCTTCAAAGGAGAATGATAAGGCTTTCTACTCCTGTGAAGGGTTCCTGTCTTGGGGCTCCAGAGGCAGCTAGCTCTATTCCGTCCTACAGGCTCAGTATAAGTTAAGATCAACTGGATGCAGTTGGATGGGTTTGAGACCGTAAATATAGTAGTAGAGTCAGGGGAGAAATCTTGACAGTGTCTTATAAACCTTAAAGGGATCCAAGCTGTTGTGGAAAGATACTAAATTGATGGAATTGAAATCTGGTCCCCAGGCCCGATTTTTCCTCTGAGTAGATTAAAATACTTGACACTTTTTGAATCACAGGTGCTCCTGGACAGAAAAGAATTCCTTACTGAACAATCATCATTCCTCCAAGAACATAAAAAAAATCATTATTTCTTTTGGGGAAAGATGTTGAAAGAATTTATTTATGAAGGTAAAATAAATCTTTTGAATAAATTATACTTTCCCACTTACTGCCATTGAGAAACTTACAAAAACAGAATTAATTTACTTCTATGCATGATATATCACTGGGTTCATGTGTGAGAATTAAATAGGAGCTCTCAGACATATTCTGTATTGTGGTCAGGTTTTCCCAGTAATCAAAGAAAACTGTGTCTGAGAGTATGCCAGAGTTCTTTCGTGGACTGTTTTTGAATGCTTGTTAATTACAAATGGCCCCAGGAATATCTGCCTGTGTTACAGCCACACTGAGAAGAATGATAGGTGGGCTGGAACACCTTCCAGTTCCATCACTGGGTCGACACTGAGGCGTCTGATGAGGAGTCTAAACAGGCAATGAACAGGATCTGCGCAAAACTGTCCAAACTCCCAAACAGAGCATTTACCAGGAACGAATGTAACCAACCCTTTCTCTGCCTCCACCTGAAGAAGCTTATCCCAGAACACTATATGGAAACACTATTGACATCCGTGATCCACAAAGTCTTCCCAAAGCTCTTGGTTAAAAATAAAGAAGACAAAATCTTACTTGCAGAGCAGTAAACAAAACCAATGTCAGCATAGGTGGGTTCACTGAGGAGTCCGCAAAAGGTCAGGCCTCCCCTACAAAAACCAAAGCAAGACCAAACAAACAAACCAAACAGAAACTCATTGCTGTTGAGTTGATTCTAACTGATACTGACCTTACAGGACAAAGTGGAACTCTCCCTTTGGGTTTCCAAGGTGGGAACAGAAAGCCTCATCTTTCTGCCTTAGAGGGGCTGGTGGTTTCACTCTGTTTACCTTGTAGTTAACAACCCAACAAGCAATCCCCTATGCCACCAGGGGTTCTAAGACTCTGTGCCTCTTGCCACAGTTCTATCATTGGATAACCAGTACTTACAGATGATTCCCTGGAATTCTTATACATTTGGGTGGGGGGAGGGGGTGCAGTAAAGATCCTATCTCTGCTCCTTGGTTTGTAAAATACTAAGGCATGTGCATTCCAGCTCTAACACTCTATGATCCTGATATTTTTTTACATCTAGTAAGAGAAACCAAGATGTGACTTGAACAGGTAAGGGCTGCTTAGGGACTATGGGGACCAAAGTAAAAGGGGTTTTAGAAGTCTTCGCACAAGTATGGTGCATGGGTCTTTCTAGCCACAGCCTTCCGTTTGGTGATGTATTGTGCATCTTTATACCGGAGGTTATGGGCACAGGTTGGAGTTGTTTCTGACGAGGCAAGATGAAGGTGGGATATATCTTGAGTCCCTGCCTGACTAGAGGGGCGACTCCAGGTACCACTGCTCGTGTCTTAGAGTGTGGTCTGCCTCCACTATGGAGGAATGCTTTTGAGACTCACATATTAGCTGCCATCTTCGGTATCTATGTTAAAAAAGAACAAACAGGGCTGAGCCCCGGTGACGTAGTGGTTGCGTGCGGGATTGCGGCCCACGGGCTTGGCAGTTCAAATCCAGCAGCGGCACTCCAGGAGCAAGGCTGGGTAGCTCCCACGACCACCTGAGGGTAGTGATGCCCCCCCCCCAAAAAAAAGAACAATCCCTTATTAAGCAGACCTCTTACTTCCTGCTTAATTAAGAAAATCCAGAGGCTAGAGGTGAACTGGCTGAGACCAGAACTGATCTGCCTGACATGCACAGAAATGACCAATCTCTCTTCAGCCTGACCTCTGTCATGAGGCTGAAAACACATTTCAGTAACACCTGGAGGCAGGTAAATACCGTCGTTGTGAGCCCCTGCTTGACGGAGGATGTGCAGGAAACGAGTTCTTGTGCTGATTCATCCTAGGGAAGACTAATCAGACATTAGCCTCTGCTTTGGAAAACCCTAATAAAAATCCCCAGACCCAGGTCTGGGGAGTCGTTATGGTGACGGGCCCTGGTGTGTTTTCTGCCTCAACATGCGGGTAAGAGGAGTGGCTTCTTTTGCTCTCAGCTGAGTTGTATTCTGTAGCTCACTAGATGGGTCTCGGGAGACTCGGTAATGCTTTGGCAAAGTTGGCTCTCCTGCCCTGGCAGGAGAGCAGTATCTGGCTAAGTTGACTCATCTCTGTCTGACCTCTGGGTCTTGGGACTTAAGCCAGGGGTTTACCACCTGCTCTGATTTGCCAATGTCTGTAGCCTTGAGAGTCAGCCCTTGTGTGGTCTGACCTACCAGCTTGGATTAGTCAGCCATCGCCACCATGTGAGTGAGGAGAATTCTCCAGACTAATGTCTGAACTACAGATTTGGGAGTTGCTAGTTCCACAGCCTCCTAAGTCACTTTCCTGATGGTTCATGAGTTGTGTGAGATGGCATAAGGAATACACGCCCCCACCCCCCACACAACGCACACATAGAGGGGGAGCATAATACATATATCCTACATATATTATCCACATGTATACTTATAGATATTATAATATCCATGTACCATTATCTATAGATATAGCACATGTATCGCTACCATATGTATGGGTAACATAATACATATGGCTTGTTATATAGTAGAAATATATATAACATTTTTACTGTGAGTTGAAAGTTTACAGAGCAGATCCTCGGTTTTATGCGGGTGAATTCATGCACATTTGTTTTAGCTCATTGATGTCAATTCTCTCCATTTATAGAGAGAAGCACGTGAATTCCAGAACACTTCCTTACGATCATGTGGAACTTGCACAGGTGTCAAGAGGTAGCAGTTCCAACAGAACAAGAGAATACTGCATGGTTTTAAATTGGGAAAGGTGTGTGTCAGGATCGGCTCCTCTCATCCTACTCGTTCAATTTGTTTACTGACGAAATAGTCAGATCAGCTGTTCTAGAGGAAGAAGAATGAAGTGATAGGATTGGAGGAAGACTTCTTAACAATCTTGAATATGCAGACACAACACAACCGTGCTGCCTGCAAGTGTGGAGAACTTGAAACTTTTCTGAACGGAGGTCAAGAGTGTGGCCTTGAATGTGAGTTTCTACTTAATGTAAAGAAAACCCAAATCCTTGTGTGGTCAGATTTTACGGCAAGTTGACCCTGTGTGACTATGTAGGATAGAGTCGAAGAATCTGTCAATCAGTGCACAGCCTAAGAATGCTTACGAGGTGGGGGTGGGGTATTGGGGAGTGGGGGTGGGGGCGGGAGATAGTCTTTTTGGAGGAGGAAACTGGGAACTTTCTCTCTCCTGGCCACTTCACCTTCCTCCTTGCTGGGATATCACTGGAATTGCCTGTCTCCATGGGGGTCCCCATGGGGTAGGGGTGGGGGGTGCCCAACCCTGAGAACTGTCAGTGCTTTGACATGGTTTTAACCAACCTCGGATCCACATGGCTCTGCACCCACCAGACTCTGATCTCCTTGCACCCTGTATCAGTCTTCTTTCCTCTAACCAAGGACAGACCAGTAGCAACATCTTGGCTGGCTGCTCCCAGCGTTGAAGAACAGAGCCACTGCTCACCATGGGAGGGTGTAGGACCTGGTCTATCAACTCTGTTATGCCAATTGAGGTTGGTGTTCCCCAAACCCTGGTCTTAAACTGCCCCCTCCCACTCTGCCCCAGGCCCAGTGACTCACACCCTCCTAAGATGCTTTCACAACTCTGTCACCTTGATGCTCCACCCTAACCATGGTAGCAAAGGTAAGTTACAAACCAGCAAAGGGAAAACAAACAAAAATCAAGGGGCCAGTTCTGGCAAGCCTATAGGACAGGGTGGATTGACCCTGTGGGTTTCCGAGACTGTCGCTCTGGATGGGACTTGAAAGCTCCTCTTCCTCTCACGAAGGGGCTGCTTGTCTCAAACTACTGACCTTGTGGATCGCAGCCCGGCACCGTTATGCCACCAGGGCTCCTTGGGGTATACATACCATTACATATATTCTCCGTCACACACACACACACACACACACACACGTGTGTGTGTGTGTGTGTGTGTGTGTGTGTGTGTGTATGTGTGTGTGTAGGGATATACTCTTGTTCTCTCGACAACGCCTGGTCAGCCTGAGTGTCAATCCCTGCATTTACTGAGAGAGGACCGTTATTTCAAGATTGTGCATATAGCAGCCTTAACCTCTGCTACCTTTAACTCCGACTCTCCCCCCAGCCTCTTCAACATGTGTATTTTCACTCAAATCACAATGAAACATTTTTTTTTAAAATAAAAAAGTGCTACCTATATTTTATACCTTAAAGGAAAAGAAGAGCCTGTTAACATGTTTCAGAAAATGCAGTCACTGGAACACCAACGTGATACTGTTTTCAGACACACATGTGATTCCGTGAGTAGGAACTGACTTAAGGGCAACTGGTCCCTCTGGACTGTCACCATGCTCCCCCCACCCACCCAGCTGACAGGGGGACACCAGGCCAAAGGAGTAAGGCCTATGTGCACCAGCACCAGGCACCTTGATGGGTAATAAGAATACAAATGATTCAAGACATGCTCTTTTCCTGCAAGCGACTTTCAGTTTAGTGTCTGGAACTACAAAGGATTGTGTTTTCTGAGTGATGAATGAATAAACTCCATTTGGAATTTACTACCTATCATCTATCTATGATGATTCTGGTATTCTAGTGTGATTTGATTTTGCTCCACCCCCAAGTGCTAAAACTACTTACTGCGTGACAAATTAAAGGTGACATATGAGAATTGTCACTTGAGACCCTTTCCATCCCTATAGATTTCACGGTGCAATCTAAAACCAAGTTGGGAAGCTTCTATGACACAAAAATGAGTTTATGTGTTGGTGTACAGCTGTTTTAGTGCTCCCTCTACAGGTCATATACGGAAGAACAGATTTAGATAGGAGATTTTCTGGTTCTCAGTTCTTCAATATTTGCTGAACGTGCCCCCCACTGTCTTTAATTTTTTTATATTTAACAGAGCAGAATAGCTGTTCTGTTATTATCTCTTTGCACATGCTTTGAAACTCTCTAAAATCAATTCTTCATTTTTGAGTTCTGGTCCCAATTTTCTAATTTCCAAGGGTGGCAGTTACTTAATCATCTGTCAACTTATGAAGGGGCGGAGTCAAGTCTGTCAACCAGGCTACAGTCAATGAGGTCTCTATATGGGGATGGCCTTCTCTTGAGGATTCCGGGAACCCCTGTATTCCTTCCTGGAGGTGGGAGAGACCCTGCTTGTCTTCCTGCTGACAAGTCAATGGAGACCCCTGATGGACCAGAGCCCTGGAGATGGAGGAGCCACATGGAGACCCACACCAGCCCTGAAATGCTTCCACTGCCACTGGATTCACAAGACTTTCCACCCACTGACCTGTGATGGCCCTGCTTTTGGCATCAGTGCAGGTGTTGCATGTGTCTGAAGAGGAATTTATAGACTGGTATCAGACATACAGGCTAATATCAGACTTATGGACTTGAACTGAACAGAGCTCGAATGTTTTCTTACTATACAATTACTCTTTGATATAAAAGAGACTTCTCGGTCTTTCTTCCTGCAAAGTGACTGGGTTGGTTCATACTGCAGGCCGTTCCATTAGGTGCCACGCTCTTAACCATTGCTCCATCTTTGCCATCCTTTAAATATTTTCACTCTCATGTGTCCTTTATCAAGTAATTACTTTAAAAATCATTCTATTGGGGCTCATACAACTCTTACCATGAACAATACATACAGCCATTGTATGCAGACCACATGTGTACATTTGTTGCCATCATCATTCTTGAAGCATCCTGCTTCTACTTAAGGCCCTTGGTATCAACTCTCATAGTTCTCCTCCCTCCTCACACCCCCTCCCTCATGAACCCTTAATAATTTACAAACTATCATTACTTTGTCATATCATTCACTGTCCAATGTGTCCCTTTACCCACTTCCCTGTTGTCCGTACCCCAGGGAGGAGGTCATATGTAGCCTCCTGCAATTGGATCCCCCTTTCTATCTTCCCTCCACCCTCCTGGTATTACCACTCTCACCAATGGTCCTGAAAACTTCATTTGTCCTGAATTCCCCATATTTCCGGCTCCTATCTGTACCAGTGTACATCCCCTGGTCTAGCCGGATTTGAAAGGTAGAATTGAGATCATGATAGTGGGGGGAGAAAAGGGGATGAAGCATTTAAGAACTAGAGGAAATTTGCATATTTCATTGTTGCTACACTGTACCTTGACTGGCACACCTCCTCCCTGCAACTCTTGTGTAAGGGGATGTCACTTCCCCTACCGATGGGCTTTGGGTGCCCAATCTGCACTCCCCCTCATTCACAATGACACAATTTTCATGCATGCTGTGGCAGTATGTGGGATTTGAGTAATAATGCCTTCCAAAACTCACTGCCATCGAGTCAGTGCTGAGTCCTAGTGATGGAGTCATGCCAGAGAACGTATGAAATCATTGATGAAAGAGGGAGGGGGGAAAGAGGAGCTGGTACCATTGACTCATGCTGGGTCTTTGGAAACCACCAAACAAATGTTCTGCAGGACAAAGAGATGGTATTCTGCTCCCACAGAACCTTGGAAACTCGGTGGGGTCCATGTGAATCTGTCCGACACAGCCACTAATGCCTGGAACTGACTGTGCCACAGGAGGGTTGGTTTGACTTTGGGTTAATCAAGGAAAATGAAAGTAATTACTTGCTAAAGGTGGTGAGGAAAGCTGATGGTGCCCGGCTATCAAAAGATATAGCATCAAATCCCACGTACTGCCACAGGATGAATTCTCCCTCCTGTGCTCCTGCAGGACAGAGACGGACTATCCCACAGGGCTGGCCAAGTGAGACAACTTTCCAGAAGCGGACTGGCCGCGTTTTCTTCCCGAGTGTTGCTACAATGGTCTGCAGGAAAAAGAAATCCGCTCTTGTGCCTGTGTGAATCCTAATGATTTTAATAGCCTCTCTGACAGGCGAGGCATTGTCTCCTTTGGCAGATATTTTAGCAAAAGGTATGTGACTGATGAAAGTGCTGTCTCTGGAGAGATCACAAATTTGAGCTGAAGACATGCAAATAGGAAGCCATGGCCACCGCTTTCAATTGACAGCCAGAAGGTTTCCATCTAGGCCACCCAGTTTCTGCCCCCCACCCCACCCCAACTCACTGCCCTCAGTGAGTTCACCTCCTCACCCACTCCATTCTGACTTACAGAGCACAGTAGATCTGTCCTTGTGGGTTTCTCTGATGGACAGGGTTTGTGACATCAGAAAACCTCCTTTTTCTCTAGAGGAGCAGCTGCTGGTGGTGAACTGCCGACTTGGGTCAGCAGCTTACCTTGAACCCACTAGACCCCCAAGGTTCCTTATTCCAACTCATCCGAGGCTACCTACAGGTTCTGAGATTGCAAATTTTCCTGGTGGATGTGAACCGCTGATCCTGAGGTCAGTGGCCCGACACCGAGCACACTGCATCCTTTGAGGTCTTGTACGAAACCAAACCAAGCACAACGCCAAGCACAAAAATCCAACTCATTGTCATGGCGTCGATCCTAACTCATCGTGACACTACAGGGCTGGATAGAACTGCCCCTGTGGGTTCTGAGAGTGTGATTATGGGAAGAGAAAAACCTCATCTTTTTACCTTGGAACCTCTCATGGTTTTGAACAGCTGACCTTGCTGTAAGCGGCCCAACCCGTAACCCACTCCACTGCAGTGTTAGGCGCCACTGTGTTCATTTTGACCCATAGCAAGCCTGTGCCCAACAGAAGGAAACACCATCCTCACCATGGCTCCTGTTCCTGCGCCGGTGGCGGCAGCCAGTGTGTCAGTCAACGCATCCCCCTGGATTTCACGGCCGCTCTAGTCATCCAGCGTGAAACGTCCTTTTCCAGGGACTAGTCTCTCCTAACAGCATGTGTAAACGAGACGACCCGAGATGGTCCCGTCCATCCTTGCCTCTGGGGAACATTCTGCCTATACTTCTTTCTTCTAAGGTAAGACAGACCGTTTAGCAGTCTGACTTTGAATATTCTTTTCCAGCACCGCAATTCAAATGCATCGATTCTTCTTAAGCCTAGCCACCTTAGGAACCATAATTTCATTTGACACATGGTCCTTGAAATTAGCTGTGGTTCAAATGAAAACAATTGGTTCCTATGCATTCTTGGAAATCACACCATGCTTGAATGTGTTCAGATCTTTTATCAGTCACAAGATGCATTTTCCTCAAATATCTACCAGGTATCTGCCAGATATAATATATGCTTCACCTTCCAGAGAGGATATTAGAATTGTTAGAACTTTTCCCACAAAAACAAGAACTGCTTTCTTTTCCCCAGAGGACAACTGTCGCAATGCTAAATTGTCCACTAGAGGGCAATACTTCCACGTGCTGCAAACACATGGGTTTCCTGTGGGACAGAATTTGCATATATTAGGATCTAGCTACTGTTCATTCGTTACTGAATCTCTCCATATTAAAAATACACTCAGATAATCAAGATGCAACGCTGAATGGAAATGAAATTCAAAGTCTATGAACAACTTCCACGAGGAAGGCGGTGAAAGCATTGATTTTTTTTTAAAAAAACATTGTTTTCCAACTTAATTTTGCTAAAGTCACCCATTGTGGGTGATCATGAGTTTTCACTTATAGGCACTGAGTACCAATACCTGGGGACACCTGACGAGCACAGGCTTGTGCCTCGCATCACAGGAAAGCAATATTCAGGCAGCCCATAAGATGTGCAGAGTGGGTCCCAGGCCCCAGTTCGGGGGCACATTTCAGACAACTTCAAAGACACCAAGCTCTGTGCAAGACACAACCTTTGGACACAGCATGAGCACCCAAGAGTCAGAGCATGTGAAGTGAAAGGTACACCGGAGATAGCCTGTGTCTGCCCTGAATAAAACACGCTATAAAAATGGCTAATAATAATTAATAATAATAATAATAATAGTCATCTCACCCAATTCTGTGAACCTGCATATCAAAATCTGGAACCCAGTCCCTTAATAAAGATGTGAAATCTTATCTTAAAAAGTAATGTGTTTCCTATTTTCAAAGTGAAACAAAAATTTGACCACATACAAAGGAACCCACAAGCACTAATCTCAAAGAATAAGGCAAAGAATTGTATACAAATATGAGAATCGGGTAGGCACCAAGCCCTAAGTCAAAGCCAGGCCATTGCATGTGTTCTGGCTCATTGAGACCGTGTTGGGTAGAGTTGAACTGGATCTTGGGGTTTCCACGACTAACCCTTTATGGGAAGACAGAGCAGTTAGTGGGTTTGACCTTCTGACAGACCTTGTGGTTAGCAGCCATGCCATCTAATCAACCATGCCACCAAGGCTCCTTCATGCAGTGAGAACCCACTGCCCTTGCGTTCATCTTGACTCACAGTGACCCTGTAGGACAGAATAGAACTGCCTAAGTGGGGTTCTGACTCTGCATAACTTTATGGGAGTAGAAGTCTCAATTTTTTTTCCACCTAGTAGTTGGTGGTTTAGAACTGTTGACCTGGCAACCCAACTCGTAAGCCACTATACCACCAGCACTTCTGTGGCAGTCATGTACTCGTGTGACAATTTCAGCACTTGGAGTGTAGGGGTGGAGTGTAGCCTGTCGATCTAGAGATAGTCAATGAGACCTCTGTGTGGGCATGACTTTCTCTGAGAATTCTGGGAAATTTCATGGTTTTTCCCCCATGGAGGTAAGAGACCATAGACTCAGTTCCTTGAAGACGCTCTACTGACAAGACAAGATGGCAGCACAGACTCTGAGTCCTAGGAACTGGAGGAGCTGGAGGAGAAGCCACATGGGCTTACCCCGATGGAACCAGACCTCGGAAGCCGGAAAAGCCAGAGAGAGAGACCCCTGTCATTGTTGAGATGTTTCTACCGTCAATGGATACTGCTGATGGACCCTGAGTCCTGGAAATGAGGAGCAATGGGGAGAGACCCGGCAGCACTGGGATGCTTCTACTGCCACTGGATACACAAGACTGTGCACTCACTGGCTCCTGGTGGCATTGCACGTGCTTCATGAGTTGGAAGGTGACTTTATAGACTGATGCTGGACATATGGGCTAATATCAGACTTATGGACTTGGACTGGACTGGGTTGGGATGCTTTCTCGTTGTTCCATTCCTCTTGTATAAAACCTTTCCCTTATATACATATGTGTGTTTATGAATTTTTTCTCTAATCTGCCTGGACCAGCACAACTTCCTTATGCAACAAAGCAAAGTCTAATTATACAAGTGGGTGACAGCCCACAGAATGGCCACAGGGTTTCCAGAAGGCAATC
>PVJH01014827.1:0-55617 GCA_004026705.1 Nesogale talazaci | reverse complement strand
GGGTAGGAGCTATGAAATATGCAACCTTCCTCTAGTTCCCATGCTGCCTCCCACCCACTATCATGACCCCAATTCTACCACATAAATCCAGTTAGACCAGGAGATGTACAGTGAAGTTGGAAACATGGGAAACTTAGGATAGATGATCCATCAAGACTAGTGATGGGAGTGGTAATACCAGGAGGGTGGAGGGATGGAGGAATAGAAAGAGAGAACCAACTTCAGGGATCTACATATAGCCTCCTCTCTGGGGCACGGACAACAGGGAAGTGAGTGTTGGGACACGTTGGACAGTATACAGGATGAAAAAATAATTTGTAAATTACTAAGGGTTCAAGGGGAAGGGGGGGAGGAAAGGTAATATAGGGAGCTGATAATTGGGGCCTGGAGGGAGGGTGAATGTTTTGAAAGTGATGATGGCAATGGGTGTGCAAAAGTGGCCTGAATACAACTGATGTTGTTAGGGATTGTGATGGGAGTTGTAGGGGCCCCCCAATAAAATGATTAATTTTTTTAAAAAAGGGGGGAGGGGAAAGGGGAGTTTTTTTTTAAAGAGGAGCTTGTATCAAGGGCTCAAGTGGAAAATATTGGGAAATGTATGTGGCAACATGTGTGCAAATGTGCTTGATACAAATGATGTACTGAATGTTGTAGTAGCTGTAAGAGCCCCCAATAAAATTAAAAAAAGTATATATATATATAAATTTTTTGAAAATCTACATAATTTTGATTCAGACTTATCTTCATCACTGGAACTGGTGAAGGCCCCTTCCTTGGCCCTGTAGCACTTGTACAGGGAAGCCCCCTCCTTCAACCTCTTCAGTGATTATTTTATAGCTTTGTGGGTGAAGAATGAAATTGATAAAAAGTTTCTATCTCCTCTTCCTCCCTCTCTTCAGATATTACCCATATTGTTGTTTTTTCTTTTTGAACACTTAAAATCCCACTTTCCCTCCAACCTGTGATACTCTAGATATGTTCCTTTATACCCCTTTCTATTGTAAACTTCTGATTCACAACCACATTTAGATTCTCAAGTCGTCATCTTTCATACTTGTTTAACATAGATCCTCCACCTGCTACTTTAACTTCCTTAAAGGTGGGTATGAGTCCGTTTCATATACCACTGTGTCATCTGTGCCTAATTCAGTGTGATCAGGTTTGATAAGAGAGTTCAATGAAGAGAATGCCTTCTTTCAGTTCATTCATGAGTGAACTATGGGTAGAGAGAGGTTTCAATGCTAATTTCCCAAAGGACTCATAGTGACTGTCTCTTCCACCCTAGGTCTACGGTGCTGAATCCTGTCAACTAGTCATCCTTCTGCCACCCTCATGACCTCATTGAACTTTCTTGGGCATCCTGCCTTGGTCAGAACCACCCAATGAATTTAATAATATTCAACCCCACAGAGAGACTTCAAATCTTCGTCCATTCCTTCTAAGAGAATCTTCTGCTTTTATGCAAATTCTTGACTCTGAATTAATCACATGGATTAAGGAGTTATGTCTATATCATGGGATTCCCCAGGACTCAGTTCCACTGGTCTAGAACCAAAGTTAGTCAAAGCTTCTCATATCCAAAATTCCTTACTGTTTTATAGATCAAGAGTGAGAATTAGCTTATTGGAAAGAGTATCTGGTAAGATTTTGGTGCCTGCTTGAACTACGTAAAATGAGGCTGGTATGTTCTGAAGACAAAGCTCCCCTAGTCATTTTGATTCTTTGAGATATTCCCAAGTGTGAGAGCTTTCATTTTTTTTTCCAAGTTTGCAGGGCAGAAAAACTTGTGCACATCCTTGATAATATTTGTTGAATGATTTTCGAATGGAATTACTCATAAACTATCCTGGAGATGAACTATAAATGCAAGCAGTTTGGGGGGAAGGTGACCCCACAAGGACTAGTAGAGAAGATATATGAGAGAGAGGGAAGAGAAGTGAGAGAGATGAGAAACAGAAACTGGCAAGTTAATGATGAAGTGACTGCTGCGGGTCCCTGAGCCCAGTGCTACAACAGTCCTCAGCATTGGCAAATCTATGCTGTTCTTCTTGTTATTAGCTGCCGTCCAGTTGGTTCTGACTCATAGGACGCTATGCCCAACAGATGAAAACACTGCCTGGTCCTATGGCATCCTCATAATTATTCTTATATTGTGATCAATTGATGCAGCCACTCTGTTCTTCCATCTTGTCAAAGGCCTCCCCCTATCTGCTGTCCCTCTACATTATCGATCAAGAAGTTTCTCTCCTGACAACATAGCCATAGTACGTGAGACAAAGTCCCACGATCCTTATATAGAAGGACTATTCTGGCTGCTCTTCTTCCAAGATAGATTGAATAGTACATGGTACCCTGCATATCCTTGACTAGCACCATAATGGTAATGCATTAATTTTTCTTCCATCTTCCCTATTCAATGTCCAACTTTCTTATGTATATGAGGTCATTGAAAACAGCATGGCTTGGGTCAGATACATCTTAGTCATCCAAAGTAACAACTTTGCATTTCAAAGACATCTTGTGCAGCAGATTTACTTAATGCAATACCTAGTGGATCTCTTGACTGTTTTTTTTCCCCCCAGGATCACTGATTGTGGATCCAAGCAAGACAAAATCCTGGGCAATTTCAATTTTGTTTTTCATGAATCAAGATGTAGTCCAGTTGTGAGGATTTCTGTCTTGTTTACACTGAATTGTAATCCACTTGGAAGGCTGTGATTGTTGCTATTCATCAGTGAGGGCTGAAAATCTTCACTGGCAGCAAAAAAAAAGGTACCGAACCTGTGGAGGGAGGACACACTGAAGTATGTATCTATTTAGTCGTATCCAACATTGGTTGACAACTGTTAACGCCTGACCTGGCTCTTCCAGTCCGACCAATGCGACAACAGAGAGCCACAGTCAGAGAGCCACAAGGGCTAGCTTCTAAAGTCATAGGTATGTAAGAGATTAATAGTGTGAAGAGGATGGGGATGAGGCACCAATAGCTTCCAAGAACCTTTGTAGGTGTGTGCCACAATGGTAGGAGTGGCAACAAGGTAAATACTTCCTGGAGACTTAGAGTTCACATATCTCTATGCTAACTTAAAGTGACCCTGCATGGCAGAATAGGGCTGTTTTCATCAGCTTCCCAAGGCTGGGCTTCTTTCCCTCATGGGACAGCGATGGGTTTGAAACATTAACCTTGTGTTTAGCAGCTGAGCACTTAACCACACAGAATAAATGGGCATGTTATACCGATCAGTACATACTCCCTTTCCCATTCTACAGATTGATATCAAACAGCATGAAACACTTGTCATAAACATGGGCATACATATTATTTTCATAGATTACACACAAATGTCCCACAATAGACGGGGAAAATATGAATGAATTTAAACTACTAAATTTATCAAACTTTTTTTTTTGCCTGTTTGGTATAACTTTAATGGCTGTTAGGCTGAATGCAAACTGCTTTATAAATCCAGGTTTTTGATAGCAGTCCTATTTGAACAGAATCTAATGGAGAAGAGGTTAGAAGGACAGTGGTAAACAATGGAGACACTGTGGATGTGTGGTGCCTTGGAAGAGGATATGTCATGTGTGTTGGAGGCTCATAGGGATAGTAAACATTATAATGTAAGATGAACCAGCAGCTGGTAGATAAAATAGAATCTTTTTAAAAATTTGTTCTAATGCTGCTTCCTTTATATGACTTCATATGTTTTCCCTCACTAAAAGATAAACTAAAGCAGAGGTTATTAGCTAAAAAACATAATTTATCAGGGTAAGACCTTATCACACCACACAAATGTCAATTACAAGCATTAGGAAAAAATTTACTTTGACTGTGACCTGTGTATTTTGAGTATGACTAAAAAGCATTAACATCCCTCTCCAATCCCCCCCCACTGCTTCTAAACCACTGAACCAAGAGATGGCTTCATTTTCTTGAGGTCATATTAGCTCTGGGGAGAAGGGGTCCAGTGGTGCTTAACAAACCCCGAACAAAGAAACAAACCTTATGCCATTGTCTTGATTCTGACTCATAGCTTAGAAAGGAATGCCAAATGCTACATTCAACAGCTGCCAGAAATTAGTTTTTAAGTGCTCAACTCACTTCACTACATTAGTAATTTTTGGAGGTGATCTTTTCTTAAAGTTACTTACGGAATCATCTTCCTACACCTCTTGAAATATTTGTTGGTTAATAGTTAATCAAAATACAGCACAGCCAAAATGCTAGAGAAATAAAGATACCCTACAGATATAACAAGATTATTATACTATTCATTTGTTATATATATATATGTATATATATATATATATATATATATATATATATATATATATAAAAGAATTTCCAATTTTCTAAATCACTCTTTTAGTTTAAATTCATTTCCAGGCCAAGAGCTATGCCTGAATAGAAGATGTTCAGCTCCGTTTTCTAACATGTATTTATTGACAGAATTATCAACTCTCAAGGGTTGAGAATCTTTTCTTAAACCACGGGCTCGGGTTCTGTTTGCTTTTGTGGGTCTATTTCCACCTGCCCGAGTGTGGCTTCTGACTGTGAAGGGATAACACCTGTGTGCTGGCAGGAGTTGCCTTTGAAAGGACTTATTAGAGAAACATATGGGTTGTATCTCCTCTAGCAGCATTACAAATCACTCAGGAGGCATGTGGGAAGAATGCAGAATGGGACTCTGGGTAGCGCCTATGTTTTTCCTCCATTTAAGTCACCTAAAAATGTGCCCAATATGTCCTTTCATGTGGCTAGGAAACCACATTACAGATGAAGGAGGAAGAAAGGATAATTGGGGGAGGGGGGAGTCATTACATTATCAGAATCGCCTTTAGCTTTACAGCTTCTAAAAATAATGTGGATATATTGCCACCTCCCTACCAGCAATGGAAATATCCTGCTTGTCCTTCCCTGACAGTCAACTCAGCTGAGTATAGCCGTTCGAATCAGGGTGCTCCCCAAAACGGTTCATCCCAGTTTCACCACCAACAGAGACTCCCCCTTTCCACCCCAGATAATTATATTGAATCAGAAACATTTTAACAAGATCTTGCCGAGAAGATGTGACAGTCATGTACTTTTGTGTCAATTTCAGGATTGGAAGTTTAGGGATGGAGTCTAGCCTGTCAATCTGGAGATAGCCAATGAGATCTCTGTGTGGGCATGGCTTTCAGAAATCTGGGAAATCTGGCGATATTGGAGTTGAGAGACTAATGGCTCAGTCCCTTGGAGAACCTCTACTGAGAAGACACAACTAAGGTGACCAGACGTCTCGCTTTTTAACAATTTGCCCCGCATCCTGCGGTGTTTTAAAATTAGATAAATACACTACAATACTATTTTTGCATTCTATGAACATTTTAGTTGCTCCATATAGACCAAATTTTTAATCAAGAACACCCACCCCGGTCCCCGATCAATGATGTCCTGCTTATAATCTGGTTACTTTATATACATATGCCTATCTATGAATTTGTTTTTCGAGTCTACCCGGCCTAACATAGAAGGTTTGCATAACATGTTGATCCAAGAATTGTGTGAGAATCAATCTATACAAATCACCTGGCCGGGGGTGGGGTGGGGTGGGGGAGGTCTTGTTAAAACAGAGACTGATTTAATAGTAGCAAGACAGGTTCTCAGCAGGGAACTGACCTGGAATAAACCGGTTCAAAGCCCTATCTAGCTAATAGAATAGAAATGACACTGGGAGCTTATACAAAGTCTTTGAGACAACAAAGAGTGGCTTTGGAAGGCCAATAGGCAAAAAGGAAAGCCCAAAGGAAGCCAAACTCACTGCTTTGAGCCCACTCTGACTTACAGCGACCCCATAGAAGAGAGCAGGACCGCCCCTTTAGGGTTTGAAGGCGGTACTCTGAAATTGACTACAGCTGGTGGGTTCTAACTGCTGACCTTGGAGTTAGGAGGCCAATGTGAAACCACTGTGCCACCATGGCTCCGAAGGAAAGCAGGGGATTAATAATTACAGGAAGCAGGAATTTCATACCACAAGGTGTAAGAAGAGGAGGGAAGACATGGCGTTATCAGAACTCAAGAGTTTGGAAGGGGGCGGGTGTCTTTTGAGGCTTGCTTGGGCTGCTGTGGAGCACGTACTGGGCTGTTGGTCCTGGCACATGGGGAAGGTAGTAGAGTGAGTGGGGGAGCAGGATGCTGATGGCTTCCGTGCTATGGCCAGGGCAGTGGTCGGCAAACTGCGGCTCGGCTCTGAAGTTACATGGAAAACACTTGAAGGTTATTATTTTCCATCACGGTGATTTCATTTATTTCGAAAAGTATATTTTAAGGCTCTTGATTGATTTTAAAATTGTGAGGAGGGACAGAACCGGCTCTTCGCTCTCAAGAGTTTGCCAACCCCTGGTGCTGGGCACTAAGGAGCACAGGGTGGTGCCCCAGCTTTTGCTGACACCTCTAAGGGTAAAGTGACCAGATTTTAAGTGGAACTTCATTGACCGGAGGGGGAGTGGTTCTTGACTAAAACATTGGTCTACATGGAGCAACAAAATTTTCATAGAAGGCAAAAATAGTATTGTAATATATTTTAATTTTAAAACACCGTGGGATGTTAAGTTGTTAAAAAGCGGGACGTCTGATCACTATATTTAAGTTGGGGTGGGGGGAAGGTGGAATGCTGTTAGAGTGATGCTCAACCCAAACTGAAAAGAAGGCAAAAATTCCTTCTCCGTCTCTTCCACATCCTAATCTCCCACAGATGGAAGCAGGCAAGCAGCCAGCTAACAGGGCAATCAGGGTCTTCAGCGTCCCAACGAAGGATTGCCAAGTCTATTATAGTGTGCGTGGAGTCCAGACAGCAGGTAAAGCTCTCACCAGGATCTTCTCTCACCAAAGGGATTTTATTTTTATTTTTCACTTTAGTTTCTACTTTCCACCCCACCATTGTCTCCTGCTTGTTAAGAATTGCTCAGTCCAGTCTGTCCCTTGTTTCCCCCCTGGGGGGTGGGGAGGGGCAAGGGTGTTGCTCAAAAGGAAGATGAGAGGGCTTCGTTGCTTGTTCACTTCGGCATGGTTTTCTCCACTCCTGCACTTCTGGAGGGCCTGCTCAAACCTTGCGTGTCAAATGCAAAGGAGTCCTACCATTTCTATTTGACTTTTAAAGAGATCACGGATTTGAACAAGGTTCAACAATATTGAGGCCTGAGAGCAACAAGGAAAAGGAGGAACATTTCAGAGACGTTATATTCCGGCAAGACATGAATGAATCTCCCTCAGAACCCATTATAAAGTGCTTTGCTGCTGTTTACAAGTCAGAACACTCATGTTTGGATTCATTGGAGGTATAGGGTCATAAGGAGTTGGCATAGACCCAGTGGCAGTGGGCTTGCTTTGGTCTGGTCTTAAAATGTTCCCGGTTTCCTTTGAAAGGAGCCAGCAAGCAGTAAGACTCCCTTTGACCCGTGTATGCAAATTGATCCTCAAGGCTGATGCAGGTAACAATGGAATTTTCCAACTGCACAGCAATCTATGCTTAATTAGACATGGTGCTAGAGAGACCCATTTTTCATGGAATTATGAAGGTTTCATAACTTTGACAACGTCATTTAATGAAAGCAGCACTGAGATTGTGGCCCTGATACTCTAAGTAACATCTCTCATCAGCAACGATTTGGCTTCATAAGCTTTTAAATTTTGTGATAAATAACTCCGTGTCTCAGGGTGGGTGCTTTATTAAAAAAATATATATATTTGCCCGGGAGCATGTTTGAAAAGGTCAGTCAATTGAGTAGTTGATGTCACCGTGTGTCTTCTGGCAATTAGCAGGCTTTAGTAAATAGTCTGAGAAGGAAGGCAAGAAGGAGAGAAAGAGAAAGGGTGAGACTCAGGGAGAAGGATAGATATTTCGGCTGGTTGGTTGTGTAAACAATTACTTATAAAATGCTAGAGCTAATAAACCTTTTGTGTGGGCCTTGGATCAGGGGTCCTTGGTTGTATCGCAGGGGAAGGAGAACCAGTGTCAAGATACGATAACGCTTTGCTCAGTTTTTCTTTTTCAGGTCTAGGCTCTGTGTTCTTTCAAATGCTCTCTGGGATTGGAAGTCTTTCTTTGACTCCTCTTCTTTTATTCCCACTCCCTAGGACCCCAGTCATCATCACTTTGCCAAGTTGGCAAGCATCTTGCTCTGCTTCCTCCTCCCTTTGATTTTTTCCAGAAAGATGTGAATGGTGGTGGCATATGGATTTCCAATCAAGGTCTTCCTCCCTCCACTTCTTCAAATGGTCTCAGCATCACAGAGCTTCTTGTAGATAAATTAGATACTTCTGAAAACAGGACGAGGTCTTTGAGGCCTATGGTTCTGCCTAATTATAATACCTTAAATTTGCATAATGTTTTGAAGTGTATTGTCTCCTATAAAGGCAGTTAGCTCATTATATTTTAATTGTATTGCTTACAGGTCTGTCTCTCTTAATAGAGTGAACGTTTCTGGAGGGCCAAAAATACACATTCCTCATCTTGGTGCAAGCAGTCTCAGCATCTGGTGTATTAGGGCTGAGATAACTGCTGAATATGGAATAAGTCTTACCCCAGCTTTACTTATAAGACTATGAGAATTATAAGCATTGTTACAAGGAAAAGTCCTGATCACTGAGCCTCATACATAGACTCTTAGTAAACCTTTTGAATTAAATCAGAATGTTGTGATGTAAACAGGGCAGACATTGTTATCATGATGCTTGTAAATTGGACCCTGAAATGTAGCTCTTCAGTTTCTTAAGGTGTTTTTCTATTCATATATAGAGAAACATTATAGACACAGAGCAGAGAAGTAGTATATATACTCATGTGTAAACTGAGTTTTCCTGCACATTTTTGATGCAATTTTTGTGGTAAAATTAGGTACCTTGGCTGATATTTGGGTCAGCTCATACTTGAGTATATATGATACTCCATCATTTGTTCTCTAAATAAAGTTTCCTGAATGCATACATATGAGATTATCTTAATAATGCATGACAGTAGAATGGGAGTAGTGGTACACAATGTTCATAGCATATGGGATAAGAAATGGGAGGCCTCATAGCAAGTTGACTTCATTATTAGATTTTAATTACAATTGTAATACACTTAGTGGAGCACATGTGGATGACTGGTTAATGATTGTTTTTTTCCTGTAAGCTCCAGCAGACCAGTTTCTATCACCTCAACACTGGGCACAGTATCCACACTATGTTAGGTAAACATTAGATTGCTAACCATAGGTTAGTGGTTCAAACCCCTTCTGAGGGAACAAGATGAAGCTGTCTGCTTCCGTCAAGCTTTCCAATGCCTCGGAAACTCTGTGTAGGATGCTACAAGTCAGCATGGACTGGATGGCAATGGTTTTGTGTTAGCCCTAGTGGCCATAATTCTTTACCACTCCCGGAATGTAGATCGCTTTTGACATCTAAGTTGGCAGTTGTGTTAATCCAGGTAGACTAAAGAACAAATTCATAAACACACATATGTATATAAGGGAAAGGTTTATATGCAAGAGGTATGGAACATTGAGAAAGCAGCCCAACCCAGTCCAGTACAAGTCCATAAGTGTGCTATTAGCTCATGTGTCCAGTACCAATCCATAAGTCTTCTTCAGGCTCACCAAGTACATGCAATGATATCAGGACAATCACAGGCCAGTGGGTACAGAGTCTTGTGTATCCAGTGGTGGCAGAAGCATCTCAGCGCTGGTAGGGATCTCTCCGTGTCTTTTTCGACTACAGAGGTCTGGTTCCATCAGGGTAAGTCCATGTCATGTGGCTTCTCCGCTGGGAGTCAGCTGTGCATCTTGTCAGTAGAATGACTCCAAGGCACTGAGTCAGTGAGTCTCTCACCTCCAAGGGGAAATACCGCGAGCTTTCCCAGAATTCTCAGGGGAAAGCCATGCCCACACAGAGGTCTCATTGGCCATCTCCAGATTGATGGGCTAGACTCCATCCCTACACTTCCAATCCTGAAACTGACACAGCATACACGATTGCCACAGCTGTTTGTCCTATTACAGAGATAGAAGCTATTTCCCCATCTTTGACTTTGAGTTTGACTAAGTGACTTACACCAGCCAAGGGGATGTTTAGCAAGCCAAAAGCTTGACAGGCAGACCAAAAGCTTGGAAAGTCCTTTAAGATGTACCTCTGTCATGGCAATGAGATGTGTGTGCCTGGACCGATCCTCTGGTACCAGAAGCATAGTAAGAACCAGGCAGGGGAGAGTTGGTCCAACCCAATCAAGCTAGGGCCAGATTGGTCAACTTGCAGCCAAGAGCAGCAGACTAGTCCAGATGAGCGCAACCTAAATCATCTGACCCTCAGCCAACAGATAGCTCTGTGAGAGTGTTATGATTGTTGTTCAGAGCCAGTTAGTTTGGGATGGTTTTTGTAGAGCACCGTTTTTTGGCAGTGGCTAATGGATTGAGATGCTCGATTGATACTTATTTAGTGAATGAAAACATAAATGATATTGCCTGGCCAACTTTCCCTGAGAATCCCCCTCTCCCCACACACACACAAACCAACCGTCCTCAGACCATGAAGCAAAGAAGACACTGCTGGATGGGTTGTGAGTTAGCAGACCTTGACTTTCACAGTCGCTTTCCCAAATTTTGATGCTTTCACATGAGACAAATGATTAAACTAAGAATGGTTATAGCAAATATATGTTCTTGCAGTTTCATGGGAAAGGTGTGAGGATGAAAAGCGGTAATAGACTGGAAAATCGCTGTGCTCGATACAGTTCCAATAATGATGTCGGCGTGATCTCATCAGTGAATGACAGGTTTCACAACAGTACACTTTCCAGCAAATGGAAGTTTATGTAAAGGGACCTTGATAGCCCAGTGGTGAAGTCCTGAGATGCTAACCTAAAGGTTGGCGATTTCAACCAACCAATTACTCCATGGGAGAAATAGGTGGCCATCTGCCACTGTGAAGATGACAGCCTTGGAAGCCCTATGGGGCAAATTTTCTCCCTTCTTCAGAATTGCTCTGAGTCAGAATTGATTCCATTGCAATATTTTTTTATTTTTCTTTTTTATGTGGAGCCCTGTGGGGCTATGCACTGACTTGATGACTGCCAGGCCAGCAGTTCAAACCCAACCGTCCCTTCTGAGACTATCTGCTTCAGTAATGCTTGAAAGTCTAGGAAACCCAAAGGGACAGTTCGACTCTATTCTGTACGGTTGCTGCGAGCCATGCTTGTAGACACCATTCTCTTTCTTGTTACCTCTTTCTTCTGTTTTCCCACCCGTTTTAGGCAGAATATTTGGGCACAATCGTGACTCCTTTTTCTTTAATGGGTTCAAATTGTAGTTATGAGCAGCAATTGCTTTGTCATATTATCAACTCATATGTAATATATGGCGGGATCTAGGTGACCTCCATTGACTTCCAATGTACTTTGCTTGTTCTAACAGTTGGTTTTGCTATTGTGCTGTCCCTCTGCCCCCCAAGTCATTTCTTTAAGGGCCATTGAAACAAAAGAGAGTTCAAATGACTCTTTTACTAAATGTCTACTCTCCACTCAACTACTCTTCTTGAACAGTTCTGCCTATTCCATTGCTCTCTTTTTCCTGGCAAACCTTTTAGCTGTTTTGAACTGTCAGTGTGTTGATTTTTCAGATCCACTACATTTTTACACATATAAACATAATATCTGTGTTATCTCTATACATTTCTAAGTTCATAGATGTCCTGGGACACTTGTGCTTCTCAAAAGTCCTTTGAGCAAATATTGCTAACCCCTGGGATAGAATTGGCAGAAGATTCTGCAAATTGATTCCTGGGTAGGTAAGGTTTTCATGAGTTATGGACCCTCCATACATGGCTTGTTTCAGTATATTCATGAATCTGTAATCAAAGTGTTCTTATACTTTCACCATACAATTCTTTATGTGCTTTGGATAGAAAACATAGCCAACCAAAGCCAACTTCTCAGACACCATGTCTGTATCCCCTCTATTCCTATTCTATCTTTAGATCGAGAATGTGGTTTTACAGCTCACCCTGTGAGGACAAATCTCCTTGACTTATTCAGCACAGTTGAGTCACTTCCAATTTGTGGGAGAACTCAGGTTCTTTCAAATCAGTATGTCACTCAGTGCAGTAGAAGGAATGCAAACATAGATTCAATAGACATAGATTCAAATGCTGACTTTGTTAATCATCTGTTGACTGCTTGAAGTTGTAGTTTTCCCTTCTATATAATGAAGTTGATTATAGTTCCTACCTTCTTAGAGGTATAAGTGAGGTAGAGGTAAAAGCTCTTATCAGAGCTTGACAGATAAAATATTTCAATAAGTATTTTCATCATTAAGCTAATAAATAATATACATTCATTGCAGACATTTATAAAACACAG
This sequence comes from Nesogale talazaci, assembly GCA_004026705.1. Taxonomy (NCBI): domain Eukaryota; kingdom Metazoa; phylum Chordata; class Mammalia; order Afrosoricida; family Tenrecidae; genus Nesogale; species Nesogale talazaci. The sequence continues at coordinate 43,246 of PVJH01014827.1, read as the reverse complement.
AATGACGCTGCAAAAGTTAATTTTATACATGAACCTGGCTAGGCTATTGTGTGCAGACCTATTTTTAGTCAAATACTAGTCTAGGTGTTTCTGTAAAGGTATTTTATAGATGTGGTTAACATTTATGATCATTTACTGAAATAAAAGAAGTTTATCCTCAATAATGAGTGGCCCTCATCCAGTCAATTGAAGACTTAAAGAATACAAAACGCAAACAAAACGAATCTCCTAAGTGTTCCCATAGAGTAAGGAATTCTGCCTCAAGACTATAATAAGGAAGTCCTGACTGAGTTCCTGGCCTGTTGGCCATTACCATAGATTTCAGACAAAAGGACTGTAACATCAACTCTTTTTTGTTGTTGATAATCTCTTCTTTATTATTGATTTTTACAATTAATATTTTTCTTTGTTTTTTTTGTGTGTGGGCATCACTGCCCCCCGGTGGGAGTAGGAAGGCCAGCCTTGCTCCTGGACAGTTGCTGCTGGATTTGAACTGCCAACCCTGCGGGCCACAGTCCCATACACAACCACTATGTCACCGGGGCTCAGCCCAATTAATATTTTTCTTGAAGCATGTCAAATGACAATAATTTTGCTTTTCTAGCAGTTAATTATAATATATCTAACCTTTGGCAGTTTAAATTTGTTACACATTGTTTTTGCAAGCTCACTTATGGTGATCCATTTTTGCTAAGTATGTTTTTCTTTCCTTTTTAATAAATCATTTTATTGCAGGTTTGTACAACCCTTATCACCATCCATCCATCCATCCATCCATCCATCATGTTAAGCACATTTGAACATTTGTTGACATCATCATTCTCAAAATATTTTCTTTCTACTTGAATCCTTGGTATCAGCTCATCATTTTACCCTCCCTTCCCCACCATCCCTCTCTCATGAACCTTTGGTAGTTTATAAATTGTCATTTAGTTATGTCTTAAACTGATCAGGTAACATCAACTCTTGATGAGTTTCTGCCAGCTATTGCAAATTTTAGAATTTCTATTTCCAATAGTCTTGGGAGCTATTTTCTATTCCCAATAGTCATTAGTCAATAGTGAGCTAATTCCCTAAAAAAAAAACTATCATCTATCGTCTATCTATCATCTATCATGTATCACTGAGCACCCCATTGGTTTTGTTTCTCTAGAGAGCCCTGACAGATACAGATTTTGGTATTTAGAAGGGGGATACTATTATAAAAAGTACAGGAAAATGTGGAAGTGGCATTGGGGTTACATAATTGGTAGAGCCTGGAAAACTTTTGAGACGCTCAATTGTTAAAACTGAGATTTCCTTGAAACTATTATAAAATTATGGAATTAAAGATGACTATTGTGAGGGCACAAAAAGAAGCAAGGAAATATATAGAGATAGCTTCTGTTATCTTAGAAAATGCATTTTATCACCATGACTCTAATTTTTCTAGAATACAATTGTTAAAGTTGCTTCTGATGAGCACATTTAAAAGAGAACCAGGTGATTGGACATTGGAGGAAAAGGAATCCTGTTACAAAGCAGCAGAAACTTGGATGACTTATGTTTTACTGGTTTGTGTAGAGCAGATTTATAAATAATGAATTTGAGTCATGAGTTGTGTAATACTAAAGAACTGGATGAAATTGTAAGTGGCCAAATTCTCTTTGCTTGGGGATTGGGAGGCAGACGTGGGTTGGGTGGAGGCTATTACAGTTATGAGATAGAGGTGATCTCCAATATACATACTTCAGACTGAAAATCACCTCCATTTTAGCCCCCCCCCCATAAAGGTGCAAGAATAAAATATGTCTCTTATTTTCATCTGTTTGCTCACTATGCATCCAGAAGCTGTCTTTCAGAATAATCAGATTCTATCATTCATCCCACCCAAGTAGCAGTCAACTCCCTTATGACATGGAACTTAGATTTTTTTCCCCCTGGAGAGAGCTCTAGAATATCCAAGGTTAAGCCACGAACTTAACTCTAGTACTTGCCCAACCTATTACCTGTGTAACTCTGGTACCTGCTCACCCTATTATATATATGCTTCTAGTCTCTGCCCACCCTATTACATATATACCTATTGGAGGTTTGCAAGCTCCGTAACTAAATAAAGCCATCAGAAAATACCTTCGTTTTCTTGATTCCAAGACCAGTACACGGAGCATCTGTGTCTTGCTGTTCTGTCTCTTTATTTTCTATAGTTGCTCATGCAGCTCCAAAGGACCTGTTCAGTTGTGGGACCAGAACTCATAGTGAGTTCAGAAGATTTCCAAGCAATATGGGGAAGGCATCTCCTTGCTGTTTATAGTGAAATGTGAGATAAATGAGATAAATTGAGGGAGGAAAGGTTAAGTAAAATGGAGTCAGAACTTGAAAATTTGAAAAATTCTCAGCCTAGCCATATGAAATAAGAGAAGGGAGATAAGTATACAAAAGAGAGAACACCAAAGGTATGGATGAACAACCATTTCTTAAATAAATTAGACTTAAGGGGCCAATCAACACCTCTGCAGAAATAGTCCATCCTCTTCTCAGTCTTTTGGATCAGATCAAGTGTAGAAACACTGGAGCTTGGACTGAAGCTGACAGAGGTGGATAAAAGTATTCAGATTTGGAATTCTTCTAGCATGAAATAAATAGAGTTACTTGACAGTGAACATACTTTATCCTTCAAGAAAAAGACCGAGTGACTCTGAGCATGTAGGCCTACAGGCTGAGGCCACCACTTCTTTGGGGCCATTACTTTGCCTGCTACAGAGTCTGAAGCCACTCACTTTTTGGTTCCAGAGGGTGATGGTGTTTTCCTGAGTTGAGAGGTTAGGGTAGCTTCAGTCTAGGACTGCTCATGGGCTAACGGGGCTTGTGTGGGTGAATCAAGCCACAGAGAATTATTTCAAAACCTTGAAATCCAATGGAATTTACCCTTCTTGGTGTGGGATTTGTTCTGGACTGGTGGTCCCTTTTTTCCTTCCATGTTTCCTCTTTTATCGTGGAAATTTCTATCATATGCCTCACAGCACTGAGTTTTGGAAGTAAATGTTTCCTAGGTTTAACAGATGGAGAAGAATTTTGACTTAAGGGAAACCGTACTTGTAACCCATTCCTGATTTTGGATTTTGAATTGATTCTAAAATGGATTAATGCTCTGGGGGACTCTGGAAAGGAATGGATGTATTCTGCTCATGGGAAAGATGTGGATTTGGGTGGCTCAGATTCTTATGAGTTGAATTGTGTTACCCAAAAGGTACATTGAAGTCTTAACCACTGGACTTGTGAATATGACTTTGTTGAGAAATAGAGTTATTACTAATTAGTTAAGGTAGCATGAGATCAAACTGGAGTAAGTTGAGACCTAATATATAGTTGATGTCATTGTAAAAAGAGACAATGGGACACATACAAGAAAGAGAGTTATATGAAAATAGAGACAGAGATTGTAGTAATGTTGCTATATGCCAAGGAACAGCTGGGACTATCAAAAGGTGGAAATGACAGAGCTATGTAGTCACCTAGACCAGAGATAGACAAACTGCGGCTCGAGAGCCATAGGCAGCTCTTTCGGTGTGAACGTGCGGCTCTGAAGTCACATTGAAAGCATCTGAAGGTTATTCTTTCAGATCATGGTGATTTCATTTGTTTGGATAAACACATTTAAGACTCTTAAGTAATATTAAAGTTGTTAGGAGAGACAGGATTGGCTCTTTGGTCTCAAGAGTTTATCGACCCCTGACCTTGGCCTAGAACCTCTAGAGCAGCGGTTTTCAACCTTCCTGATGCCTTGACCTTTTAATACAGTTACTCATATTGTGGTGCCCTCCTACCATAAAATTTTTTGTTGCTATTTCACAACTGTAACTTTGCTACTGTTATCAATCAGGCAATTTCTGTGAAAGGGTACTTTGACTCCCAAAGGGGATGCAACCCACAGATTGAGAAATGATGCTCTAGAGAGATAATGCCTCTATTCATACCCTGACTTTGGACTATTAGCCTCCAAAATTTTAGGAAAATTGGAAAAAAAAAACTAAACCCAGTGTGTGGTACTTTGTTACAGAAGCTAATAAAAGTATAAATACTATGTTTAAAAAATTCACAGAAATCCCACACTGAGAGGACTGTTTGAAATATGTAGACACCTTTGGATGGGTGTTTAGCCCAGTCAACTTACCCTAGCAAATGCACATATCTCAAGACAACTTTGATTAGGTTTCAAAGTCTAGGCTTTTCTGGTTTCCCAAGGGGCCCTGGTGTTGCAGTGGTTAAGATATTGATTGCTAATTGAAAAGCCAACAGTTAGAACCTGCCAGCCAATCTGTGGAAGAAAGTGGGGGGGAGTCTACTCCTGCAATATTTACAGTCTTGGAAGCCCTATGAGGGAAGTGCTCCATCCTACAGAGTCACTGTGAGTCAGAATCTACTACTAGCTACTTCTGGAGCTAGTAATAATAAACATTTTAAAGCAAGTGCCACCTTAAAGGGCTAGGAATGTCTTAAATTTTGACCCAAAGAGGGCCTGTTAGTATATCTGATGGTCTTTAGATGTGACATGTGGAATATGACTCACATAGGAAGTCCAGAAAGAAAATAGAATTTCTTGATTGCACCCATGACAAGACAATGATGAACCGTATGGTGCAGTGAAATTTCTTAATATGACTGTTCTATCCATTTCTCTAAAAATATCACAAAATGATTTGGTAGGATCATGGAAATAAAGTGTAGTGGGGATTGCTCAGTTTGGGAATTCCTTTCGCTATAAGAATTAGGTATCCCAAAGAAAGATAGCCCAGAACCACTGTATATTTGTCATTCTTATGCCATCCTTGATTTACTGTGACATGTATTAATCTGATAGTTATGGTTCTGCCTTTGTGAATGAATGTTATTGGAAACATTGCCCTAACACCAACCCCCATTTTTAGTGTAAATAGTACCCAGTCGCTTAAGAGTTTAATCTGTACAAATTAACAATCCATGCCATGCAGTTCAGAGCTGGCCTATACTTGTATAATTTCCTTTTCTCAACTGTGTTCATCTGGATAGACAAGAGAAATGAATCCAGAGAGACTCATAGGTGTACATGAAAGAGCTTTATATAAAAGAGTAATTATATATTGAGAAAACATCCTAGCTCAGTCCAGATCAAGTCCATAAGTTCGATATTAGCACACATGTCCAATACCAGTCTGTAAATTCCTCTTCAGACTCATGGAACATATGCAATGATACAGAGTGCAGGAAAATCATAGGCCAATAGGTGGAAAGTCTTGTGGATCCAGTGGTGGTGGAAGCATCTCAGCACTGGCATGAGTCTCCATGTGGCTCCTCCAGCGACAGGGCTCTGGTTCCCTCAGTTTAGCTCTGTGTGAGTGTGGATCTGGCCTCCTGTGAGCTATTTATCTCAATAGCACCTCTAAATGAGGTCATCAAGCTGAGACCTGATTAGTAGGCTAAACTCCTCCTCTTCCTTTAATAAGTTTCAAATTGACAGCAGATTCTGTAACTAGCAGAGAGGGTTGACTTTTTTTCCCTCTTTTTGCAGGCTAGGAGGGTACTGTAGATTTTCACAATGAGCCCTTTGTTTCGTTTTTGCTAAAAATCATCTCCCACTCTGTGGATTTTCTTGTTACTTTCTTGGTGAAATCTTTTGAGGTACATAGGTGTTTTATCCTCAGTATATCCCACTTGTTGATATCAGGCTTGAATTTAAAGAAACAGCCATCTAGCAGAGATGCAATAAGCCCACAGAAAAGTACACAAGCCAATGCAGTCATGAGGCATCCATGGAATTGGGTAACAGGTATCAGAAAACCACAAACAAACAAGAAACCATATCATTGAGAAAGAGGGGTTTGGGGACTATACCCCAAACTGTACCATTATCTGCAGGTGGGTTTGACCTCTCATAAAAGGGTCACAAGGAAGGAATGAGTCTACCAGGGCACAGTATAGCACCGAAGAAATACACAACATTCCTCTCATTCTTTGAGGTTTTCTCAATCCCCTATCATGACCTTATTCCTGCCTTTCACTGCAGGTTAGACTGGAGCGTATGCACAGGTACAGATTAGAGATAGGCGCTCATGACATATGGAATCCAGGAACAGAAATGGGATTAACAAAAGCGGGGGTAGTAGTGGTGGTGGTGGTGGTGGTATAGGGGGGAGGTGGGGAGAGGAGGGGAGGAAGAGGGACTGATTGCAATGATCAATATATAACCCCCCGACCCCCTCACCTCCAGGGTGATGAGCAGTAGAAACTGTAGGGGAAGAGAGATGGCAGTTGTCATAAGATATGAAAAAAATACTAATTTATGATTTATGAAGGGGTCACAGGGGGAGGGAAAAAAGAGGAACTGATACCAAGGGCTCAATAGAAAGTAAAATGCTTTGAAAACAATGATGAGAACATATGTACAAATATGTCTGATAAAATTGATGTGTGGGTTGTTATAAGAGTCCCCAATAAAATGATCTTTCAGTAAAACAACAACATAAAAAACCTCAGACAAAACAGCAATAAAAGACTTACAGTCTTGGAAACCCCCAGACTATTTTTCTCTGTCCTACAGGTTGGCTCTTAAGTCGGAATAGACTCAGTGGTAGTGGGTTTGAGTTTCAATTTGAGTGTGCAGCTTGGGAAAAATATGTTTTACTCATAGGCACCATGTGGCTGAGAGGTGCAAGGAGTAACTAGGACTCTTAGAGACTGGGTTACAGGCTAACATCAGGACCTTTTGCATGGGACCTCTTGAGACCTGACTGGAAGGGTTAGTTGGGGCCCACAACTGTTGAGAGATTGGGTGAAAAGATCGGACTTGCCACATCAAAAATGAAGTGAAAAGGCAAAGCAGATGCCAAAGCAGCGAATTGTATAAGCCACAAATTTACCTTATGACAAAGGAAAGGAGTTTTGCTGTTCTTTTTCCGTGATCACTTGGTTTGCAATACGGAAAAGCCTTTCTCTTGCAAATAGTTTGGCTCAATTCAATGCTATTTTCTAAGCACTGTGACATAGCTGTTTCAGCGTTTATCTTGGGTGAACCATAAAACGTAAAACTGCTCTGGGTTCTGTTTTTTTGCAGAGCTGTTGGTCCAAAGGTCAGTGATGTTCCTGGATGGGATTGCAGAAGTTTGCTGTGTAGCGTCCTTATGATTTTTGATAAGGCATTGCTGCTATTTTTCCCTAGGAGATGCCCCAAAGATTATGCAGCCAGACATCATATTTCATGTATTGAAATGCCAAAGCTTCAATTGGCAAAGGCATTGTTTTAGTCAGAGGGTGAAGTGCAAAGTAAGCTTCCTTCAGAATTTTGACTAGAAGTCACATCTGAAAAGAGAATAAAGGATGCTAAGTCCCCTGAGTTTTAAGTTCAGAGAACTGACAGTTTGGAGCAACAACCACTGCCATATATTGTCTGTCTGTTAAGAGGTCCCACCTTAGCAGACCTGGCACTAACACCTTTCCTTTGGTATTATCCTGGGTTTTCTATAAAAATGAAACCAGGGATTCCTGTGTATGTATATATTGAAAGACATTTATATCAAAATATGGGTCATGCTAGTAGAAATGGGTTAAGCCAAGCCCAGTTGAAGTTCTTGTGGCACACACTTGATGAAGGTTTCTCCTGACTCTTTTAGCTCCACAGATTGATAGTCAGGAAAAAGGAAGATGAATCAGGAGGACCACAGGTTCATGGATGCTGAGATGAATGAATTAGAGATCAGTCAAATGAAACAAACCCAAGGTTGACAATCTGCTGGTGGTTCCTCTTATTAGCAGATAATATAACAGGAGAACGGTGAATCAGGATTCAAATGCTGCAGACGTGCATTAGTTTCCACATTGTTGATATACACTGAGAAGGCCACACCCTGGATGACCACACCAGACTAAGGCTATCTATTATTCTCACAACTGTTTGGTTACTTCACACAAGATCCCATCCTGGAGTTGTGCACACTGTGTTACATTATATTGGGGAGGATTTTGGTAAATCCAAGTTTACACAAAGCTGACAAGTAAAAAGGAGCTATTGAAGAGGGATGGACTGTGAGAGCACCTTTGGTGAAGTGGTAGACATCCCTTCTTCCTCCACTACCTCTGTGGATACCCATCTTGTCTACTCCTTTCAACAAGATTGGGGGTGGCAGGACTGACAAACCCCTTAAGCCTGTGTCACCACCAATCCTAAAGTCAGATTATGTCTCCTATAAAAGTTCCAGGAATTGATAAAATGCCAATTGTAAGGTTTCAACAAGCTGATGAAGCACTAGAAGCATTTACTCCTGTATGCAAGCATATTTGGAAGACAGATAGTTGACAACTGCCTGGAAGAGATTCATATGTGGCCTACAGAAGGGCTTTGGGTCTCATCCAGACTCCCCATGTGGTATGGTTTTTTGGTCTTTGATATCGAATACTTGATCCTATTGACACCTCGTGAACACACATACTGGTGTGCTTCTCCCTTGTGGGCTTTATAGTGTCTCAGCTAGATGGCTGCTTATTTATCTTGAAGTCTTTAAGACCCCAGATGCTTTATATTTTGATAGGCAGCACCATCATCTTTCTTCACTACATTTGCTTATGCACCCACTTTGTCTTCAGTGATCATGTTGGGAAGGTGAGCATTATGGAATTCCAGAGTCTCGGGGTGGGGATGAGTCAGTCAGGGTGCAATATAGCACTGATGAAACATACAATTTCCTCTACTTTATAAATAATTTCTTCCCTTCCTCCCCTCCCCCACTGTCATGATCCCAATTCTACCTCACAAATCCAGCTAGACCAGAGCATGTACACTGGTACAGATCAGAGCGGGAAACACAGGGAATCCAGGACAGATAAACATCTCAGGACCAATTAGGAGAGGAAAGATACCAGTAGGGGAAGGGAAAAGTGGGTGAGAAAGGAGGAGCCAATCACAGTGATGTACATAAAACCCCCTCCCTGGAGGATGGACAACAGAAAAGTGGGTGAAAGGGAGACATTAAACTGTGTAAGACATGAAAAAATGATTTATAAATTATTAAGGATTCATGAGGAAGGAAGGATGGGGGAGGAAGGAGAAAAATGAGGAGCTGATACCAAGAACTCAAGTAGAAAGAAAATGTTTGAAGAGTGATGGTGGCAACAAATATACAAATGTGCTGGACATGATGGACGTGTGCATTTTGGTAAGAATTTCATGAGACCCCAATAAAATGATTTTTTAAGAAAAAAGAGATTCATATATGTTCCTATTGAAAAGAAAGGTGACCCAACATAATGCTCAAATTACAGAACCATATCATTGATATAACATGCAAATAAACTTTTGCTGAAGATCTTTCAATGATGGTTGTAGCAGTACATCAATAGGTTGCTGACGGATGTTCTGGATGGATTCAGAAGAAGACACGGAACAAAGGATGTCATTGCTGGTGTTGGATGGATCTTGACTGAAAACAGAGAACACCAGAATGTGACTGAGTCAAGGCATTCAACTGTGTAGATCATAACAAATTATAGATAGCCTTGAGAAGAAAGAATTCTAGAGCATCTCTTTGTGCTCATGTACATGGATCAAGAGGCAGGGCCTCAAACAGAACAAGGGAATAACACAATGGTTCAAAAACTGGATAGGTACATCAGGATTGTATTCTCGCCATACGTATTCAATCTGTATTCATCAGAAAAGTTGGATACTATGAACAAGAATGTGGTATCTGGATTGGAAGGAAGATTTATTAAGAACCAATGATCTGCATATGACACAACCTTACTTGCTGAAAATGAGGACTCGAGGCAGTTACTGGTGAAGATCATGGATTGCAGCCTTAGTATAGACGATAATTCAGTATACAGAAGAACAAAATCCTCACAAGTGGATCAATATAGGTAATATCGTGATACATGGACTAGACTGGAGTTCTCAAGGATTTTGTTTTGCGTGTATCCACAATCAATGGAATTGATTGACTCATGCAAATGGCAGTCAAGGGATCAAAACATGAGCTGTGAGGAGGAAAGCTGCTGCACAAGATCACTTTAGAGACTTGAAAAGCTAGATGCTACTTTGAGGACTAAATTGAACTAGACCGTGGTATTTTTAATTGCCTCATATGCATGTGAAAGTTGGATATTGAATAAGGAAAACTGGAGTAGAATTGATGCATTTGAATTGTGTTGTTCATTATGGCAGTCATGTACTCGCGTGTTAATTCCATGTTGGGAATGTAGGGGTGGAGTCTATCCTGTCAATTTAGAGATAGCCAATGAGACTTCTGTGTGGGCATGGCTTTCTCTGAGAATTCTGGAAAGTCTCACGATATTTTCCTTGTGGAGAAGAGAGGCCATCTCCCCAGTTGTTGGGAGATGCTTGACTGAAAAGACAAGATGGCAGTGTCCAAGGAACTGGAGGAGCTAGAGGAGAAGGCACATGGCCTTCCCCTGATGGAAACAGACCTTTGTAGCCAGAAAAGCCACAGAGATGCTTCTATCACTAATGGATACTGCTGATGGTCCCTGAGCCCTGGGATGCTTCTGCTGCTGCACACACAAGACTGTGCACCCACTGGCCTGTGATTGTCCTGGTGCCATTGCACATGTTTCGTGAGGTGGAAGGACACTTTATAGCCTGGTTTTGGACATATGGGTAAAATCGAACTTATGACCTTGGACTGGAGTGGGTTGGGATGTTTTCTTAATGTTCCATTCGTCTTGTATATAAACCTTTCCCCTATATCCATATGCATGTTTATGAATTTATTTCTTTAGTCTACCTTAACTCGTGAAAAATTTTGTAAGTTCCATGGACTGCCCAAAGGAGAAATTTACCTGTCTCTGAAGAAGTATGACCAGAGTGGTTCTTAGAGTCAAGGATGGTGAGTCCTTATTTCAAGTATTTTGGACATGTCATCAGGAAAGACAGTTCCCAGACATCATGTTTGGTAAGGTAGATGGGCAGTGAAGATCCTCAAGGAGGTAGATTGATACACTGGTTGCCACAGTGGACTCGAATATAGGAACAATTGTGAAGATGGTGCAGGACTAAGTGACGTTTGGTTGTTTTGTGCATAGGGTTGCTTTCGGTTGGAAGCGACCTAATGGCACCTAATAACAACGTACTCCTTTGGTTCATTTGACTAATAGTTTCCACCTGTCTTTTTATTTTAATTTCTTCTTTCCTTTGGATGATGAGAAGCCAATAGTTGGCGCTTAGATGACTTCTCATTAACTTTAAAGACCCTCATTACTGCTCACCAAAATAGGATCTAGAACATTGTTTCTCCAAACTGTGATGTCAGTTGGTGTTCATGTCCCTGAGACTGGGGTCCTGATCACCTAGACCCTGATAGTGACCCATTTCCTCAAGGTGTTTGATTAAGTCTAAGAAGTTTTCATAACATTGTCACCTGTATACTCCACCACATTCCTGGATATATTTGCAGCAAAAGTAAATACATATGTACATGTATACTTTATCATACACTTATATATTTGAGTAAACACACTCCCTCTTTCCCACTCCTGCCTGTTCAGCCTTCATGTCTATCCAAGTAGGTACTTGTGGATCACCACTGTTGCAAAGATTGTGTATATAACTGTTGAATTTAGCTCTTGGAAATCCCTATGTCTTTCCCAGTCTCCATGATTTACTTGTCACGTCCCTTTTATGTTTTATTGCTTTCACTTCACACATGCTAACATTTGTCTACCCTGCGGCCCATGGCTTCCCCTTCTTCCCTTCCCCTCCAACCCTTGCTAACCCTAGAGAATATTTTCTTTTACTGGGAAAACCTAGTCTTTATTTTTTATCATAGTGATACTGTGTGTTCCCTCCATCTTCTTTCGATACTGTGTCATTCAATCTTTTGTCCACAGAATATTGTAACTTGATGCTTATATTTTTCTTCAGCTCTTTCAATGTGAGAATTATCAAGTATGTACTTCCATTTTAGTTTAACTCCATCCAGTCTTTGCACATGTAATTATGATACTTTGTCTTCTTCAACCACCTATTGCTATCAGTTCAGCTCTCTTCATGATGTCTTTTATTCACTTTGCCTACTCTGGATAGAACAGCAAGTTTCTGAATCTCTTGTGACATCCATTTGGTCTTTTCATTATTTTTTTTAAAAATTAAATAGTGTGTTCATTAAGAATTCTTTTATTGGGGGCCTGTACAACTCTTACCACAATATATAAATAAATCAATTGTGTGTCAAGCACATGTGTACATCCATCGCCCTCACCAGTCTCATAATATTTGCTTTCTATTTTAGCTCTTGGCATCGGCTCCTCATATTTCTATCTCCCTCCTGACTCCCCTCCCACATAAACCCTTGATAACTTATAAATTATTATTACTTTGTCATATCTTACACTGTCCGAGCTCCCTTCATCCACCTCCCTGTTGTAGGTACCCCAGGGAGGAGGTTATATATAGATCCTTAAAATCAGTTCTCCCTTACTACCCTATCTTCCATCCTCCCTCCTGGTATCGCCACTCTCACCACTGGTCCTGAAAGAAAAATCTCTCCTGGATTCCCTATGTTTCCGGCTCCTGTCTGTACCAGTGTACATCTTCCAATCTAGCCAGATTTGTAAGGTAGAATTGAGATCATGATAATGCATTCATTTTTAACAGTTTCAAGTATTTAACAGTTTTACTGACATACAATTCACATATCTCCATAGGATATAACTGCCACAAATAGTTCAGTCACATTAGTAAGAGTTTTGTGACCATCACCATACTCAGGTCCAGGATAATTCTTCTTCCTTGTACTCATCATTGCTAATTCCCCATTTCTTACCAGCCTCCTGGCCCTGTTGAATCTATTAATCCAGTTGTTGGCTGTATAGGTTTACTAAATCTGGGATCAATATACTGGAAGACATACAAAATCATGATCAAACACAAATGACCCAACAAGAGTGACAGGATAGAACAGGGAAAACTTCAATAGAAAACAAGCAGAATGTATCAAAATCTGGAGATCAAGAGGAAGGTCAATGGAAATGTGTTACATTTGGACTGCACTACAACTGTCGTCACTGCTATGTACTCTGTCTGATAACAACGTCTTTCTCATCTCTGGTCATTTTCAGAGGGCTTTAAGTGTCATTCACAACCTTCTGCAATTAGATGCTCAGAATTTAAGACCTAATATGCTATTCTTTTCTCTGGGTTTGGATTTTATTCTTTACAATTCTTGGTTCAAACATGGTGGTGTGCATCTTCTGTGCAGACTTGGTTGATGCCTCACTTATATGGATGGTTGTTTTAAGATCCTAGACACTTTTTTGCCTGATACCTAGGCACCACCTGGTATTTCACCACAATTTTTTATAGCATCCCTATCTTCAGTGATCACTTCATGGGGTTAGTTAATGAGCAGGGCCATGTCATGAAAACTAATTCTTCTTAGATTAGGACTGCAGTGAAGTGTGAGGTCAGAATCCATTATATATCCATGGTTTACACATGTCTCTAGTTCACTTTAAAGACATCATTATTACTTTGTTGAAGGACATTATAAATGATCTCCATGGGGCATACAGTAGTTCTTTTGACATTACCTTGAATTTAGTCAATGGTATAGAATGGATTGGAAGAGCCAATCCTGTAACTCACAACAATATATAAAATTATATATATATATACACACATATATTACAAACAAATGAAACCACGATTATCTGAATAAACCTTTAAAATATTTGAATTTTACTTCAGAGCCTCATATGATGTGGACACTGCAGCTTCCGGACATCTGGCATAGAATTTAAAAGAACACCGAGGGATAGAAAGCAGGTTTTGACAGGTTTTTAGACCAAAATACATGGATTGTTGATTTGTACAGATTAACAATTTAGGTGAATGGACACTTTATGCTTCTAACGGGTTTGGGAGTTGGAAAAAACTTTCATTAATTATATGTGCCATAAAAAGACAAAGGGAATATGAGAATAAGAGTACATATGTGGTAGTCTTGAGTTGTTATTTATTGGGCAAAAAAGATTTTTATTGTGAATAGATGAAGGTTTACCTAACGGATCATCATCTTTGCATTCAAATGGCCCGTTTCCTCCCACCCATCCCCTTCTTGTAGCACAGCCTCTTCCCCTTTATCCATGCTAACGTCTGTCTACCCACTGGTCATTTGCTTCCCTTTCCTTCACTTGCCCTTCCACCAACTGTTGTTGTTAAGTGCTTTTGGGTCAGTTCTGACTCACAGTCACCCTATGTACAACAAAATCAAATCCTGCCCTATCTCGTGACATCTTTGCAATCATTTTTATGTTTTTTTTTTCCCATTGTTGTAGCCAATAGGTCAATCCATCTCCTTGAGGGTCTTTCTCTTTTTCACTGTCCTTCTATTTTACTAAATATTATGTCATTTTCCAGGGGCTAGTCTCTCTTATTAGCATGTTCAAAGTAGTAAGATGAAGTCTTACCATCCTTGCTTCTAAGGAGCATTTTATCTGTACTTCTTCCACGGCTTATTTGTTTGTTCTTCTGGTACTTTCAATATTTTCCACCAACACCATCATTCAAGTGCATTACTTCTATTTTGCTCTTCCTTCCTTGTCTACCTTTCACATGCATAGGCAGCAGTGATGGAAAATACCATGGTGTGGGTAAGGTGCTCCTGAGTTTTCAAAGTGATATTTTTGTTCTTCAGCACTTGAAAGTGGTCTTGTGCAGCCTATTTACCAAATGCAATATATCTTTTGATTTCTTGACTGCTGTGTCCATGGGCATTGATTGCAGATCTAAGCAAGATGGAATACTTTACAACTTCATTGTTTTTCTTCATTTAGTTTGTCTATGGGACCAGTTGTGAAGATTTTGCTTATTTTTACATTGGGTTGTAATTCAGATTGTGTCAGTCTGGGTAGACTAGAGAAATACATTCATAGACAGAAAAGCCTGTCTAACACACACACCGAAGGCTATAGTCCTTGATCTTCACCAGCAAGTGCTTTTAAGTTGCAGCTTTCACAGAACCAACATAGTGTCTTCTGCAGATCACAGCTTATTAAAATCTTTCTTTATTCCTGATACCTTGTTCTTCTTCATATAGTCCAGTTTGTGAGACTATTTGCTAAACATAGTTTGAAAAAACATGAAAGGATACAACCTTGACATATATTTCTTAACTTTACTCAGCATTCTCTTGTTCTCTTCGAGTGTCTAGATGCAGGTTTTTGCATGGGCACAATGAAATGTTTGGGAATTCTCATTCTTCTCATGGCTATTCAGAGTTTATGTTCCTTAAAGTTTAATGGCTCCTCACAGTCAGTAAAACAGAAACAGACATCTTTCTGGCATTCTCTGCTTTCAGTCAAAATCCATCTGATGTCAGCAATGATGTTCTTTGTATTATATTCTCTTCTGAATGTGACTTGAATTTCTGGCACATCTTTGTCAAGATTTTGCTGCAATCATTGTTGAATTCTTTCAGCAAAATTTTACATGCATCTGATATTCATAATATTATTAATTATTTTTCCATTATGTTGGGTCACCTTCTTTGGAATGGGAAAAAATAGGGATCTCTTATTAGTTCCTTGGCGCAGATAAGGGAGTGCTTTCAGTACTCCAGTAGCTTATTGATCAATTTCAATGGCCATTTTATCAATTCCTGGAGCATAGGGTCTTCAGTAGGTAGGACTTCTGCCTTTAATGTCATTGGTACTTGATCAAGTGCTACCCCTGTAAATGATCAAATGTCAACATTTTTAATACAGTGATGATGTGTATCCTTTCCATATTCTTTTGAGATTTCCTGCATCATTCAATATTTTTCTAATACAATTTTTCAACATTACAACTTGAGACTTGACATTCTTCAATTCTTTCAGCTTGAGCTGTATTAAGTCTATCTTCATTTTTGGTTTTCTAACTCCAGGTCTTTGCACATATCATTGGAAGACACAGTCTTCTCATGCTGCCCTTTAGAATTTTCAGGTGAGCACTTCACCATCTCTCTTCCATTTACTTTAGTAACTTTACATTCAAGAGCATGCATTAGAGGCTCTTCTGACACCTGCTTTGATCTTTTCTTTCTTTCTTGTCTTTTTAATGATCTTTTCCTTTTTTCAGGTCATCCCTCAGTTCATCCCTATTATTAAATGTGGCAAATTTGTTCCTGATGATGGTCTCTAGCTTCAGTTGATATACACTGTAGTTCTTATGTTGGCTCTTGTGGACTTGTTTTAATTTTCTTCATCTTCAAACTGAGTTAGCATATGAGCAATTGATGATGACCTCCATTTGTTGAGGTTCCTGTGTACAGTTGCCATGTGTGTTGTGGAAAAAAATATTTGCAATGAGAGTCTCATTGGTATTGCAAAATTTTAGCTAATTGGAATTGCAAATCATATTTTATAACTACTTTTCTTTCCTCCATGTCTCTAACTTTTTGCATTCTAATCAGTAATAATTATTATTGCACCTTGATTTCATGTTTGATTGATTTTGGACTCAAGAGATTGGCAGGGAACTTCAAATTCTTCATCACTAGCGTTAGTGGTTGGTATATTGAATTGGAATAATAGTGATACTAATCGAATTTCCTCCTATGAGTATATTATCCTATCATAAGAAAGGGTTGCTTTTCCACACACATCACGAAATATTCTTCTTGCTATGAATGTAACACTATACCTTTTGAATTTCTCATTCTTGGCATAAGAAACAATGTTTATCTGATTCAAAATAGCCAATTTATCAGTCCTTTTCAGCTCAGTAATGCATATGCCTAGGATATTGGTCTTTATGCATTTCTTCTCAGTTTGTGACAACTTCCAATTTTCCTAGATTCATACTCTGTATGCTCCATATTTGGATTACTAGTGTATATTTCCAGCTATCCCTTCTTGTTTTTGTGTGTTGTGCTGGGTTGTCTACTGTAACAAATCTGGTGACACTCATCTATGTATAAAAAAGTGGTTTCTATGAAGAAGTAATTATATAGGAAGAGGGCATTCAAACTCAGTTCAACTCCAGTTCATAAGTCTGATGCAAGTCCATAGACTCTTTTCAGACTCATGTAGCTGGGGCTGAGCCCCGGTGGCATAGTGGTTGTGCGCGGGACTGCGGACCACTGGGTTGGAGGTTCAAATCCAGCAGCAAGGCTGGGCCTCCTACTCCCACCACCAGAGGGTAGTGATGCCCCCAAAACAAAACAAAGCAAAACAAAACAAAACAAAAAACAGACTCATATAGCCAAATGCAATGATGCAGAACACAGGAAGATCACAGTCTGGTGGGTGCAGAGTCATGTGGATCCTAGGTTGTGGAAATATATCTGGATGCTGGCAGCTCTCAGGGTCAGTGGCAGAGTCCCAGCAAGTAAAAAGAAGGGATACAGTGAAGGAGACTCCCGGGTCCTCTTTCTAAGAAGACCACACCTCCCCAAGGAGACATCATCAGGCTGTGATCTGATTGAAAGGTTGAATTTCACCCTTAGACTTTCATACATCTTCAATTGGACATAAAAGCACCCAACTACCACATGTTCCGTCAGCAAATGATGTTTTTGAAAGTTTGCTCCACCTCTATCAGTATGGTTGACTCTGACAGAGCAGCTCTTCCCTAGGTGTGTTTTGAATGTCTTCCAACTTGAGAGGCTCATGTTCTGACACTCTAAATGAAAATGTGCTGCTGCTATTCATAAGGGTTTAGGTGACTGACGTCTAGAGTATACAGCCTATTCCTCATTCTTCTTATGTTTCCCCCCTACAATATCAAGTCACATACCTGCTGGGTCATAATGGAATTTCTATTCTCAATTGTTGAGGAACCACCATCTCATCATTCATATTAGATATCCTGTTTTATGGTCATGCTAGCAGTGTATGAAGCTTCCAATTTCTCTGCACCATGGGGATCCTCTGTTGTTTTCTGTTCTGTTTTTAACTTTACTCTCAACACTGGGGTGAGGTTGATCTCAGCATTTTGATTTGCACCTTCCAGATGGCTAGTGACCACAAGCATTTCTTCAAATATTTGTTGGCCACCTGAATGTCTTTTTTGATGAACTGTGCATTCTTGTCTTTGCTAATTTTTAAAATTGGATTATTGATATTTTCAGGTTGAGATGTTGACAGTTCTATAGACTTTAGAGACTAATGACTTGTTTGATAAATCATTGCCAATACTTTTTCCCAATCTGTGGGTTCTCTTTTTACTGATTTGGTGGTATTTTCTCTCTCTTTTAAAATTTATTAGGAATTAGGTGTTAATGCAGATGTCAAATCATTCCCCAGTTCAGTCACATCAGGCAGAATTGGACAATTGCTACTGCAGTCAGTTTCCAAGCATTCTTTTTCTTCCTGGAATCCTTGACGTTGTCTCACGTCTACCCCTTCCCACCACCACTGTACCATCCTCCCCCAAAACCAAAGCCCAAAATCTTATTCTATTTGCTGTCCCTGTAGGTTCCAAAAGCCTGGGTTTCATATACCGCAACACAGAACAACATATAACTTCAAGCGAATGACCTCCAATGACAGAACATCCTTATATGAACAATCAAAAACAAAACAAAAAACAAAAATATAGGAAATGTTGAAAACCAAATCAGGTCCAGAATGCATCAGAAGGGGGGGTCAGCTGATAAGATTTTAACTGCTCAAGTCAGATTTATGCTTTTGGTCTTTTACAATCATCTCTTCAATGCACTCTGTTTGCTTTCCTCCCATCCCTCAATTGTGGATAGAGGAAGTTAACTGGAGGCTTATTTCATAGGTAGCTCTTATGAATGAATAAAAGCCATAGCCTCCTGAAAACTGGATTCTCACAATTTAGGCTCTGATACTAATTCCTCCTTCAATTCTGGATTACATGATTTGCAATCTTTTGGTGACTGATGATGGTGTGCTTTTTCCATGTGGACTTCGTTGATATCTCACTTAGATGTCAGAAGACAACTTTTAAGGTCCTGGACACTTTTTAATGCATGAAAGTGTCTTATTTTTAGGAGTTCCAGTCAAATATTTTGTCTCCTGCTCTTTATACATTTGTTATGCATAGTAGTGTTCTTATACCGTGCATCAGGGCCATAAAATTTATAACTTTATTTCCATTGATAATCTTTATATTTCTGGGTTTTATATTTAGGTCTTTAATCTGCTGAGTTCATTTTTTTATTGAATGAGACATGGTTCTATTGTATTATTTTGCAAATGTAAATCTAATTTCACTACTCCCACTTGTTGAATAAACTCTCTCTTCCATTATTTAATGTGTTTTGGTCGATTGTCAGAATTCAACTGTCTGTTGGTGGATAGACTTATTTCTAGGTTATTTGGTTCCATCATTCAATGTCTATTCTATCACATTGCTTTGACTTCCATGGCTGTGTACTAGGTTTGAAGATTGGAAAGTGAGAGGCTATGTTGTTCTCTTTTAGTAATGTTTTACTTAACCTCCATCTTTTTCCTAAAGTTGGTGATTAGTTTTTTTTCATATGTTTAAAGAATGGTGCTGGGATTTGGATCAGAATTGTATTATGTTTATACCTTGCATTGGGAAGTATTGACATTTTCATAATGTTAAGTCTTCCTATCTGTGAACATGGCATATTCCTCCATCTATACAAATCTCTTTTGGGTTCTTGTACTCGTATTTTGTAGTTGTGTGTGTGTACTCTTGTTTCTCTAGTTATACATAGTTCTAGGTATTTCATCTATTGCGTGGTTGTTTTAGGTCATATTGATTAGAGAAACAAATCCATTAACACTCATATATGTGTAACAAAGAGCGTTATATCAAGAAGTAATTATAAATCAAGAAAACCTTCCATGCTTGTCCAACTAAGTCCTTTTGTCCTTCTGTAAGGCCCTTTTTAGCAAATGCAGGAAGATCACAGGCTGGTGGGTGCAAACTCTTGTGTATCCAATGTCAGTGGCAACATCATTGGGCTCTGGCAGTCATTAAAGATAGCCAGCAGGAAGGCGAAGTCAGAGTTTTCCTTACTGGAGGGTCACAATCCACTAGGAGGCACCATGCAGCTGTGACCTGATTGACAGGTTGAATACCAGCCCTACTTATTATATTATCTTCAAATTGTAATGAAATTATGTAACTACCACAGTACTGTAAATGGTGTTGATTTCTTGATTTTCTTTTCACAGCAATCTTAATTAGTATGTTTGCTTTATAAAAATGAATTAGGGAGTTTGTTGTTGCTTTACATATTGTGGAACAGTTTGAGTAAAATTAGTGTCAACTCTTCTCCAAATAATTGGTAGTATTCCATGATGAGCCTTTCTGATTCTGGAGAGTGTGTGTGTGTGTCTGTTTTAATGACTCACTCAGTTTCTTCTCCTATGGGTCTGTTGAGATTTTATACATTAATCTGTCCAAGTTTTGGTAGATTGTGTGTTTCTAGAAGTTTGTCCAATTAATTTTAGATTTCCTAATTTGTTGAAGGACGTTTCTTCATAGTACTGTGTTTTCTTTATTTCAATTGGTTCCTTGTGTTATGTATGGTACATTTCACTTATTTCTGATATTTTGCATCTTTTCCTTTAAGTTTACCAGTGATTTGCCACTTTTGTTAGTTCTTTTTAAAGAAACATCTACTTTGTTGAATATTGTTTTTGTTTTCTAATTCATTTATTTCTACTTTAATCTTTATTATTTATTTTATTCTGATGACTGAATATTTGTTTTGTTGCTCTTTTGCTAGTTGATGAAGATGTGGGCTAAAGGTGTTGATTTTAGTAGTTTTTTTTTAAAAAAGTATGTATTTATTGCTATTAATTGCTCACTTGTGCTTTTGCTGCGTCCCGAAGGTATTGGTATCTTGTATTTTTGTTCTCATTTATTTCTAGTATCAAAACACCTATTCCTTATTTTGGTTACAGTTTTACAGCAGCATAGTATTTAATTTTCATATATTTGGTTTATTTTCCTATTGTTGATTTCTAAGTTTATAGCATTGCCATTTGTGAAGATCATTTGTAATATCTTCAAATTTTTGTAAGACTGTCTTTGTGGCCTAGCATATAGTATATTGTGGAAAATATCCTATATGTGTTGGAAAAATGTATATTTTGCTGTGTTTGGTGGAATATTCTATATGAGTCTGAGTTCAAGTTTATTGTGCTTAGTAAAAAATATTGGAAACAGAACCTGCATGATTTCTTCTGAAAATTCTAATGTAATTCTTATTGGTCCCCTTTGTAGGTAACTTGTTTCCTCTAAATTTGCTCTCAGGATGACTTTTGTTCACTGATACAGAAAAGTTTGATTATGATATATTTTGCTTTTCTTTTGAGTCTACTCTGAAGTTCTTTCAGTTTTTTGAATGATTATTTTCTCTTTTTTTTTCTGATGACAGGGAAGTTTTCTTCCAGTAGTTTTCTTGGACTATTTTTTATCCCTCTTTTTCCTTTCTGCTTTGGAATTCCTATAAGGTATGTTGTGTTGCTAGTGTCCTACAAAATTCTTAGACTGCTCTGGTTTTTTTCCACTTTTTATGAATCATTCTTGCAGATAAGTACCAAGAGATTTATCTGCAAGCTCACTTATTTGCATCCGTTCTATTGCTTTGCTCTTTAAAATGTTATGTAATTCTAATATCTTAATACTATACTTACATGGTTTCTAATTTTTAATTTACTTTGTCAGATTGTTCCTGTAATGCTTTCCTGAGTTCTTCTATTTTTTTCTTCATAGCTTTTCCAAAACTTGTCCATCCATTGCAAGTACATAAGAATCATCCTTCTGAATTCATTTTCCAGTAGTTGCAATGCCTTTTCTTCTGCAGAATGATCTTTTCCTCTGTAACTTGTTTGTTTGCACCATTCTCTATACTGTCATTGTGTGACTTGAAATTGTCTGTCATCTTTAGATACATTGCGTTGCTTTTATACTTATTTCTAGATAAGTTTTGATTATGTGGCAGTGAAATGTGTGATAGCTCTTGGCCACTAATTTTAGCTGCTGGCAGAACAAAGATAGTCGAGTCATATGGGGATATTTGACTATATCTGATAGAGTGATCAATGAATAATAAAACAAAATACAAACCCTTACCACAAAAACCAAAACAATCAGATACACACACAAACATACACACACACTCAGGTCAGATTCAACAGCAGCTTTCTCTACAGTTCCCAGTGGATGCTCACCAAGGTTCCATTCAGGATTGGCAACGGTGGAGAGTGGTCACTTTACAGGCCACCAAGGGATTATGGGAGTTAAGGATGATTTCACCTCTGTTGTGTCCTTTGCCCTATGTGTCCTATGTCCTATGTCCACTGGTGATTTTGTATATATATATATATATATATATATATATATATATATATATATATATATATATATATATACTGAGCCCCGGTGGTGTAAGTGGTTGAATGTGGGACTGTGGCCTATGGGCTTGGTGGCTCAAATCCAGCGGTGGCTCTCAGGAGCAGCGCTGGGTAGCTCCCATGACCACCAGAAGGCAGTGATGCTCCCATCCAAAAAACCCAAAAAATATACTATTTAAAAAAATATATAAAGGCCTTAAAACCCAGAACTAGGTGTTGCGATTTATCACGACCCCCATCCTGAGATTGACTTCTCTAGTTGCCAGGAAGTATATATATTAAGGATGATCCTATCCCTCTTTGGTGGTGCTGCAGTTTCTCAAAACATGAGGAGGAAAAACTCCTTCCCCAATCCAAGCCAGTTCTCCAGTTGTGCATCTTCTTTTAGCCCCAGCGAACTACAGGGGATTTGAGCATCTGTCTACCAGAGCAGAGTGTCAAAGCCTGGTGGAAAATCACTCTCTCCGTCACAGAGATGTGTGAGTCTGATTCTCCTCCAGGAACTGGGAAGTCATGAGGAACCCAGGATGATTCCATTCCCCCTTTGTTCACCTCCCATGCTATGAGGTGCTCTCATCTGCTGGACTTCTCCCTCAGGGATGGGGGGGGGAAGGGGAGGAAGGAGTTGCAACCAGCCTCTGGATACACTAGGTAGGAGTCCAGTCACTCCTCCATTCTTTCTTTGTGGGGTCCACCTTGTAATTTTATCTATTGCCTTTACCTATCTATCTTTCCTCGGAGATCATGGCACCAGGTTCTTACTCCACATCTTTCCTCCACCACACATCTTTGAGGCAGAGGGTTGGTATGGCATGCTTGTCTAGGTTGTCATCTTTCCCAGAAGTCCTCTTCCCTGGCTTTGTAAGGACGGTTACTTTCTTCTTCTATGGTGCCCTAGATTCCATCCTCAAATGTGTCTGATGTTCCATCACTACTGTTTAATGCATGGAATTTGTTCTTGAAATGGTCTGGAATAAGCTCAAGGTCAGAAGCCCTAGGGACTCAGAGGTTATGCCTTGGGCTGCTAACTTTGAGGTTAGCAGTTTGAAACCACTACTTGCTCCTTGGAAGAAATATGGAGACTTCCAGCCCTGTAAAGAGTTACAGTCTCAGAAACCCACAGGGCAGTTCCTTCTAGGGTCATTATGGGTTAGAATTATCTTGTTGGTGGTGGGTTTTAACTTTCTTCAGTTTCAACTTGAACTATATTAAAAACAATTACATTAGAAAATTGATCTTTTAAAGATAGGACTATAAGAATTTTAGAAGTGAGCCAGTAAATACTGATCTGTAGGAAAGTGCAGGGACTTCAAAAAGTTCATGGACTGGGATGGAGGTTCAATTCCCGCTCACAGGAGCAAAGGTTGGGCCTCCTACTCCCACCACCAGGGCAGTGATGCCTAAAAAAAAAGTTCATGGAAAATCCAATTATTTTTTAATTCCATTTCCACACATTTGGAAGCTCCCCATGAGTGTACATGCACACAAATACGTATGTACATACAAGTATGCATATGTACACGTACACATATGAGGCAATGGCATGGTGGTCACATTTACTCTCCTCTGATTATCCAAATGAGAAGGAGAAGTCAACTGCACACCAGCCCAATGCTGATTGCCACAAGTCAGAGGCCAGCTATTCCTTCATCGTCCATTTTTATGGGCCCTATTCTAATCCCAGTTAGTCTCTCATGATGCTCTACTTTTCTTGGCTGAGTTCCATGATTCATTGTAGCAGCCAAACAGAATGCAGATAATACTCACAATTATATGGGTTTATTAGGGAAGTATGCTAAGTCAGGTTGTCAAGACAAACAAATCTAGTGACATTTCATACATTTATAAGAAAGAGCTTTATTTCAAGAAATAATCTTATATCAAGAAGACATCCCAGCTCATTCCAACTGAAGTCCATGGTCCCATGCTAGCTGGCGCCCACTTTAGACTCACGTTGCTACAGGCTAAGGGCACAGAAAAGGGATGTAAGATTCAGGGAGATGAGAGGCTGGTGTGTGCAGGGTAGGGGGACTCCAAGGTGACTTCAACCTGGCAGAGGGCCGGTAGCTCTGAAGGTTGCAGGATCTACATGGGGCCACTCTGCTTGTTGGGACTCTGTGCTGCCTCCAGGGTGACCCCACTTCACTTTCTGTGTCATCGGGTGCAGTGGGATGCAGGAAGATAAGACATTTCATGCCAATCAACTGACATCCAGAGAAAGAGAGGGAGAAGTCGCCAGTTTCCTTTTATAAAAAAGGCCATGCTACCACGGTGTCATCAGGATGCCACTTGATTGGCAGCTTGGATTCCACCCCTACCTCCACACAGGTAGCATAAAATTAACATAAAATATAACTGCCACCCTTATTTCCAGTACCTCTTCTCAACAACATTTGCTGGTCTGTTTCTTTGTTCCTTGGCCTCTCAGTTGCTTGGTCCCTTGACCTCTGGCTCCAGGGGAGAGGAATCCCACTTGCTGCTCTGCCTTCTAATGTGGATGTTGTTCCTCTGCTTTCTCTCATTATTTTGGTTCTGTGGCCTCTGGTGCCTCTGCTGTTCCTGTCACTTCAGGCAGGGATGTCACACACACACTCTACTGGTGACTGGTCTTTCTGGATGATCCTGGAATTCCTCTCCCTGCTTCTGAGATCGATATCTCACTGTTATACACCCAATAGAATGGCAAACGGGTCAGTCTCCAACTTCGAGTCTTCTGAACCTTATTTACACCCCTAATTACTATGTGTACATGACAACGATTGTGGATAAAAGAGCCATATCAAGCCCTGTTACTTCACCACTACATATAGACAAATCTGTCTTGGAAGAAGTACGGGCAGAGTGACCAGAGTTAATCTTACAGACTTTGAATATATTGTCAGGAGAAACCAGTTCCTGGAGAAGGACTGTGCTTAGAAGAAGACTCGAGATGGATTGACACAGTGACTGCAACAATGGGCTCGAGCAGGGGGCCAACTCTGAGGGCGGCAGAGGACTAGGCCACGTGTCCTTCTGTTGTGCTTAGCATCACTCTGAGTCAGCACGGACTCCGTGGCACCTAACAAAAGCATGACCTATAGACAGACACAGGCACACCTGTGTATAGAGCGCTGATGGCGAGATGTGAGGCTAAGCATGTGGCTGCTCACTGCAAGATTGGTGGTCCATATGTGTATTCTGTGATATGATGCTTTATGTGATACCTATTTATAAACGTGTGTGTCTTCGAACGGGATAGACACAAGGTTCTTTTATTCTATCACTTGCCCTATCATCTTAAAATTTACTCTGGATGATCTGAGCCTATTAGGGAATTTTTCAAGAACTCAAAATACCTAATGAGAACATTTATCTGATACTAAAATACATTTCATGAGAGAATTTCTCAAGAGGGAATTGCAAAAGGAATTAGACTGAAAAGCGAGAGGAAATGCTGTAAATAGAGAGTGAAAAGCATCTCCTTATTGGCTACCTTGTTGGAATTGGCATTTCTCTTTTCTCTCCTACTATGTCGTTGATTTACTGGTGGCTGAGGAGAGGATGCCTAGATGATTTGTGCGGCTTACCTAGCACCACAACGATAGGGATCAATGGTCGCCTCTAAGAAGTAGTAAAATGCATCATCTCCATCGAAAAAATGATATTTCTAAAAATATTTTGCTAAGCATAGGAGTAAAACTTGAGATTTACTGTCAGGAAAGAGACACTAGAAAGTTAATCCATCTGCCTCATGACACCATTGACATTTCTCTCAATCAAACTTTATCTGTCATCCCTGTTGAAAGGAAACAGGTGCCTCAAAAAGATGTTCATTTCTAAACAGTCTTCCTGGGAGGAGGAGGCATAATTCTGCTCAACACAGTAGTTTGCTGTCTCTGTCCTTTTCCATTTGAAATTGAGGTTTTGAGAGTACTCTAACCAAAATAAAGTAAAGCCAATCCACAGAGAAAATTATTTACTAGACATTAAGTTGGTGAAAATAGTGCTTTCTTTTTCATGATGACTCTTAACCTTTATCTGCCTACAAATAAATCAGGATCAATGCAGAGAAATTGCAGAAATCCAGATAAACACAAATCAGAAAAGAATCAGCCTTTCATGTCTACATCCATTAATTTTTTCTCCACTTCTGCTTTATTTAAAACATTTGCAGGCCATGGATTAAAACATACAGACTGAGAACCAAGAAACGTGATACTACCAACCAAGAGACTGGTGTATATTGAAAGTGAAAAATTAAGCAGAGGATTTTAAATCAGGAACTATGGAAATGCGGTGAGTATCATTTAAAAATATTGTGAGTTAATTTTTTGTTTGACATACATCCTTTTGTTCTTGTTCTTCTGGTAATATTTCCAACACCTTTCAAATACAATACCTTCTGATGCATATGAACTACTGTTTATAATTAGCTATTAGGGCTGTTGCAGTCCAGAAAACATTAGGGAGCTGGAAAATTACCATTTTACAAATGCCACACATGCAATACAGGAAAAGAATGGAGTTTTTAAAGTATTGATGAGTAGTATAACTCTTGATAATGGAAGCAAATGCTTTTTGTTAACTCTAATGTGTGCTGATGATGCTATATTACTATTAAATATATGAAGAAGTCATCAAAGTACAAAAAAACAGATTCCACAGAAAATTTCCCAGGCTCATCCCCTGATTCTCTGGCAGCATTACATGAGCTGAGCATACAGGGTGCCCACATAAGCATGGGCTAGGTTGAGCCTATCAATCTCAAGGTCAGAATAAAGACTGGTTAGTGTTCCTGTGTTTTTAAAATTGTTTTAGAGAAATTACCATTAACTGACAACTAAGTAGCACCCTCACATCACAGGAATATTTCCTTTCAGTGTCAGAAAAAGTCCAGCATTTCCCCCCCCTCCCCCATTCTGGATATTCCTCCTTGAACGCCTGCGCACGGCTTTGGGAGCATATTGGATTGTTTCCCTTTTGAACAACATGTTGGTCTCTTCATGTTGAGTATTTTCTCCAAGTCAGCCTGTTAAAATATTTCTTTCATGTTTTACTTAGAAACATTTCCAGCACTTGAAAAGCAAATACAGTGTGTTTATGTCATCTAAGAAGCTGCTAGCTTTTTGCTAGTCACCAACTGATGTTAAAACGACAATTTCTAGCAGCCTAAAATGGCTGAGAGTGCAGATATATGAACGGTGTTCTCTATGAAAATTTAAAATTATCATCACAGAGTCTTTATTTTATTCCTCTGTGTAAGTCAGGATCCGTAAGTGTCATAACAAACATTCTCAAGCTCTCAGTAGGTTAATCCAAAGGGAGGTTATTTTCTGCTCACGTCAAATCAGGTAGGGGGTATCTCCTCCATTCAGTCACGTGCAGATCCACTTCCTCTGTCCTCATGAAGTATAGCTCATGTCCTCTCAGATTTCTTTGGCCAGAACTCCATGACAGTGATCCTTCCTAACAACAAGCCAGCTAGAGGCCCAGAGAGAAGAAAAAATTTTGTGAATACATAGCAGTCTTTGTTTCATCCAACAAAATTGGTATGTGATGCAATCAATGTTTGAAATTGACTAGATTATTATTTCAGTTGACATGTAAGCCTTTAAGATACCCCCCAAATAGAGCTGTGCTTCTCAAGTTGGTTTTAGGGAGACTTACAGGGTTGCTGGAAGTCTTGAATCATAATCATAGACTACTATCTCACAGCGTGATTTGGGGCAATGATTTCTGATCTGGGGATCCCTGCTCCTGAAAATTCTCAAAAGGATTCATGAATGTATCTCCATGGGTGTGTGTGTGTGTATACATATATGATTCCTTTTGAATATATATATGTATATATAAAATTCGTTTTCTAAGTCAGCCATCGAGACAAAGCAGGGACATAGTACTCAACAGTACCGTGGCATTCTTCGCTAAAATGATATTTCGTAGGACTTGCTTAAGTGGGCATATGCCCAGTTGATGTGGCTGTTAGGTGATGTCAAATGAGTTCTGACTCACGGCAACTCAGGGCATACTACCTGGTGCTGCACCATCCTCGCAGTGGTTCTGATGCTTGATCCATTGTGGCGGTTCCTGCATCCAGCCATCTCATCCAGGGCCTGCCTCTTCTCCGCTGCCTCTCCACTTTACCAAGCACGATGTCCTTCTCAGAGACTGGTGGCATGTTGACACACGATGCACTGAGACTCTACAGTCTTTGCATCTTCCCTCGATGCTCCCTGCATCATTCATTCTTTTTTTCCCTAAAATCAAGATGCTAACTCGAGGCCCGAATTTTTTTTTCTTGTGTTCTTTCAGCTTAAGGTATGCCCTTTTGGTTTTCATGTTCTGGCTTTTTACACAGTTCATTGTAATATGTGGCTTTGTTTTCTCCAGCTGCCCTTTGACATTTTCTATTCAGCTCATTGCCTTTGATTTCACCCTTTCTTCCATTTGCTTTCTCTACTGTATGATTAAGAGCAAGTTTTAGAGGCTCTTCGGACATCCTTTTTTCCCCCCTTTCTTTCCTGCCTTTTAAATGACCTTTTGTTTTCTTCACAAATGATGGTTCAGATGTCCTCTTCACAGCTCATCAGGTCCCTGGTAATTAGTGGTTAATGTATCAATCTGTTCTTGAGATGTTCCCCAAATTCAGATGGAATAAACGCAAGCTTGGCTTTTGACTCTTGTGAATTTGTTTTGATTTCTTTCAGCTTTATCTTGAGTTTACAAATGAGCAATTGATGGTCTGTTCCACAGTCAGACTCTGGCCTGGTTTGAGCTCCTGATGTAGCGCTTCTCCCTCATGTCTTCCCACAGATTTGGTCAGTTTGATTTCTGTATATTCCATCTGGAGATGGGCAGGTGTATAGTCACCTCTTTTGTGTTGGCTGTAAAGGTATGTGCTATTAACAAAACTCTTTCACGTGATCTCTAGCTTCATTTCTTTTACCAAGTCCATATTTTCAAACTACCGTTCCTTCCTCTTTGTTTCCAAGTTTTGCACACCAATCACCAATAATTTTCATTGCATCTTGATTGCTTGTTTGGTCAATTTCTGACTGAAATCATCCATAGAATTCTGCGATTTCTTCCTAACTAACTTTTGCACTTGGTGCATACATTAGAATAGCAGTTGTATTGATTATGTCTCCTTGAAGGTGGATAGATATAACCGTAACAGAGACAGAATTGTTCTTCATTATTGATTTCTGCAAGGTTCTTTTTGAGAATGAACACCAACTCTGTCCTCTTGATTGTGTTATTCCCAGCGTGGTAAATCATATGACTAAAATAGCTAGTGCCCATAGATTCTAGTTCACTACTGCCTCCTAGGATATCACACTTTATGTGTTCTATTTCATTTTTGATGATTTCCAATTTTCCCAGATTTATATTTCACATATTTCAAGTTCTGACCATTAGCAGATTTTTTTGGAAGCTGTATCTCCTTACCTGGAATCCTGTCCCCATCAACAAATGAAGATCTCAATGCCTCCATCCCCACAGGCTTACCCATATTCAACTCCACACCGAGGCATCTGCTCCTCCTCAGTCACATTTTGAATGCCCTGTGACCTGAGAACCCATCCTGTGACACTCTCTCTGGCAAAGTTCTGCTTCCATTCACTAGACCTTCAGTATCAAATAATGCTTCAATGCTACACATAAGGTTTTCAGTGACTACTTCCTCCAAAATGAGAAGTCCTTTTTTGTTGTCTGTTCTTAGTCTGGAAGTTCAGCTGAAAACTGGTCATGATGGGTGACCCGGCTGGCTTAAAAAATACAATGATATAGCTTGCAGCATGATAGTAACACACAAGCTACTATGGTACAACAAATTGACAGACAAGTGGTGGGGACTGGATAAATTAGGGAAGGACTATCTGGAGTAAGGGACATTTAATGGAGATATGATAAGATGCTGCCACTTCTGGAAGAATTCCAGGTAAAAGTCTTACAGTGGGAGTAATCTTGGTGCTTTCAAGTAGCAAACATAAATCCAGTGTGGCTGGAATGGTGAGTAAAGGAGAGGAATGCTACCAAGTGTCCATGTTGAGAGAAGATCATAGCAAGGTGTTTATTTGAAATGCATTGAGAAGCCCCCAGAGGCTTTAAATAGAAAAATACAGTTAAAACATCATTCTGTGTGGTGAATGGAATGCAGGGTTACAAAGATGAAAGCCCAAAGTTAAAGTATGGGCTATTAACTGACTAGCTAGCTCACTAGCTAACTAACTAACAAGAGAGAGATGACAAAGCTTACAGAAACTTCCAAAAAAACCATTTAGTCAATGCTGACTTAGCGACCTTATTGGAGAAGCCCATAGATAAATTATGGGCCATGAACTAACAGGAGAGGGATGACAAAGCTTATAGAAAATTCCCGAAACCATTGAGCCCATGCTGACTTATAGTGACCCTATAGGAGAGCTCACAACAGTCCCTATGAGTGTCTGGGACTGTAACTTTGTATGGGAGTAGAAAGTCCAGTCTTTCTCCCATGGAGAAGCTGGTGGTTTCAAACAGAAGACCTTATAGTTAGCAGCCGAATACGTAACCAGTATGCCACCAGGGGTCTTTTATAAAAACTAGTGGCAATCAAAGCAAAGAGAAGTTGGATGAGTCTTTTCTGGAGGATGTTGCATGGAGTAGGAGACAGTCTTACTCAGTGTGGCTACACCAGAACACTACAACTGGATGACTACAAGAGACATCGATTTATTTTCTTATATGTATGAGGTTAGAAGTCTCAAATAAGGGTAAGGGCTCTAGAGGGAGGCATTCTCTGTGGGCTCTGGGCAAAGACCTTTGTCTCTTAAGCTTCTGTTCTTTCACTCCTTGGTGTTCTGCATGGGGCCTGGCATATATATTTCTATGCTTCCTTAGTCGGTTCCTTTTTTATCACAATGTAGATTGACTCAATGTATACCTGACCGTAGGTTCTGCAATCTGTTTAGCTACTGCCTATTCAGAAATACAGTCACAAAAAGACATCATCTCATTGGCAATTACAAATGTACTAAAACGCACCATCCAGGATACAGTGCAGATGTATGCCTTTGAAGATCCTTGGATTGGTCCAGCTTATCCAGCAGACTGTATAACCCAATTTGGGAAACTTCCTCTCCCTGCCATTGAGTCCATTCGGATTCATCTGGACCCCCATTGAATAGGGTAGAACTGCTTCTGTGGCTTAGTGAGACTTAAATTACCACCGGATGAGAAAGCCTCCTTGTTCTCCTAGTGGAGAAACACTGCTGTCGGCTAATATGTCTTCATTAACCTAACATAGGAAGTCCCTTCCCCAATTGGACTATAACTACAGGTATAGGAATTAGGATTTGCAACACATGGGCTTTTTTTGTGGGGGACACAGTTATACCCCTCTCTACTGCTGTTGACTCAACGGCAGCTCATAGAGACCCCATAGAATAGCGTAGAACTGCCCCACAAGGCTGGACCCATTTAGGGAAACAGTCTGATACATCTTCCTGCTCAGAATGTTCTGGACTGTTTAACCCATTAAGTTCCTAACAGGGCACGTGTTCAGGAAACTTCCTTCCAGGCTTATCCCTACATTTTTGGTGCGATGCACAGTGTGGAAATAAGTTTGGGAGAGGAAGTGGGATAGACCCCACCCACTGCCATAGAGGCCACTGTGCCTTCTTAGGACAGGCCGGAACTTCTCTACAGGGTTTCCAAGAATAAATTCTTAGCGAAGCAGCGTCTCATCTTTCTCCTGTGCATTGGCGGGCGAGTTTGGACTGCCAGTCTGGCGGTGACTAGCCCAGCCCTTAACCAACCCACTGTGCCACCAAGCACCCCCCCCACCATTCTTTAAGACATAAGGACCAGTGATTCAATGAAAGACCTTAGGAGATGGGTGGGGCGCTGACCCAAAGGATGAGAAAGTGATCTTGCTACTGGAAGGTCTGTGCTGTGAAGTTTTAACCAACGGGCTCACCTAGGTGGTCCAGGCCCTGCTGCCACGGGAGTGTTTGGAGGTGACATCCTGTACAACTCTTTCACACCCAGGGACTCTGGTTTCAATATTTTCTCTGTTTTTCCTGAGGCAGTGGTTTCCAGTGGCTTTTGTTCACTTCTTAAATGAGATAGAACCATAGCGGGTGCGGACGCATACACACACACACACAAACCAACACCACCGCAAAACTTAAAATCCCCTCAATCCTGTTCTACACAGCCCTAGGGTTCCCGAGGTGCTTCGTCTTACTCCCGCACAGAGCAGGTGGTGGGTTTGAACCCTCTGACCTTGTGGTTAGCAGCCTAGCGCTTATGCCCCCGAACCCCCAGGACTCCTTCTTGAGACGTTTTCTTGTGGCTAAAATACACACGCGGCAGTGGTCCACGAGATGCAGACAAGATATGTGGTGCTGGACCTAAAGGATCATCTGTATGAGGAAGAGGTCAGTTTGGGAACACAGATCTGATGATGGCAGAAAAAAACATCCTCTCTGGCCAGAAGCAAGCTTGTACTGGGCACCCGGATCGTAGTCGAGCAGAGCAGAAGGATTCGAGGAGGTCCAGTCCCAGGGACAATATAGGGGTGTCATATTCCTTGGCCCCCTCTTTCCACAAACCCTTTGGTAAAAGAAAACTTTCCGTTTTGTTGAGAGCACTTTCTAAACCCCAACCAAGCCCCCTGTCTTTGACACAGTCCTGACATAGACAACCTATACGATAGACTAGAACCCCTTCATGGGTTTCCAAGGCTGTAACTCTTTAGAGAAGTAGATTGCCACCTCTTGGTCTGCCACGACTGCTCTGTGGGTTCGAAGTGCCCACCTCTTAAATAAGAGATCCAGCGCTCAACTGCCTTGCTACCAAAGCTCCTTCAGGCCTCCATTCTGACCGATCTGCCAAGTACAGTTTCTAACGGATAATACTTCTCTCGTAGCTGAATCTCTTGTACCCTAACTTCTGTGAGCTTCAATCCAAACCCAACGGACTGCTTTCCAGTCAATTCTGACTTACCATGACCCTTTGAGGTTTTCAAGACTGTACACTTTTATGGGAGGAGAAAACCTCATCTTTCTGAGAAGTGGCTGGTGGTTTGCAGATGGCTGACCTTCTAGTTAGCAGCCCAGAGAGTAAGCCAGCCCTCCCTGAGGGCTCCTTACAATCTGGGAACTGCTCTATGAAAAATGTTTTTTCCTCCCCAACCTGCATTTCTTATCCCCATTTCCTGCTTCATTTGTCTTGATGTCACTTATCATTATCTAACAGGCCTTGTGATTTATGTATTTTATTTATTGCCTGTCTCTTTATCCCCTTCCTCTTACAACTCAGAAGTAATTGCATGGGGATATTTTTCCTTTTGTTCCATTCACTGATGTATCTCTGGTTTTTCTGACCCCCACCCCCACCCCATGCCCCATGATTATTCAGATTGAGAGAGACATGAATGGAGAGATGGATTGACCACGACCAACAGCGACAGCGACACTTTAACTCAGTGGTTCTCAACCTTCCTAATGCCTCGACCCTTTCATACACTTCCTTGTGTTTTGGTGACACACCCCCCCCAACCATAACATTTTTGTTGCTACTTCATCACTGTCATTTTGCTACAGTTATGAATCAGGTGACCCCTGTGAAAGGGCCATTGGAACCGCAAAGGGGTTGTGACCCACAGGTTTAGAACCGCTGCTTTAATTCCCCTTTTAGCTTCATGTGCACACTCGGGCACATCCAATACATATTGGTAAAAGACATGCCTTACATTCACTCGGATCCACTTCTTACTCGATTGACACAACCTTAGAAATAAAGGGTAAGGACTAATTGGCAAGGAAGGGGTAAGACAGTTCCTTGCCTCTCATCAAGCCGAAGCCTTTTGTGTGACGTGAACTTTTCAGGAAATGTTTCTTGACTTTCTGCACTAGGCAGGAATGATGACTTTTGTCGACTGACTTCGTAGATGCCAAATCATGAAAGGGGTGGGGGGGGGTGGGCCGCAAGACTGTGCCCATTCTTCTCCATGTGGAGGGAGCTGGCAGCAAAGTGGTGCTGAAACCTTGAGAGGAAGAAAATGGAAAATCTTGCCAGGGTATTGCTCTGTGTGCTCTCAGTTTCCAACTCCCTGCTTAACTAGTCTTTATGCCCCAGCCTCACTCTGTCCATCGTGCCCTCACCTCTGACTGACATTCATTCAACATGCAGAATGCAGGTGCCTTTGCTATGACAAAGGGCTTTATGCAGATCACAAATGGCCCCAGATGGCACTACATCTCACTTCAGAGAAAGGAAGACATCCTTTACTGGTGTGGAGATGGTGTATTTGAGGGGTTGCACAGCCCTGGGAAGTCAGGTCCTTTTAGAAATGTCTCTGCTTGCTAATGAGGCAAGATGGGCTGGAGACAAGACTTGTGGGTTCTGGTTCTGCAGTCTCCACATGGACTCAAGGGAAACCTATGAGTCTTCTCTTGCAAATCGCCCTCCTGTTCCTTCCAAGGATTGATTTCTGCCATTGTAAAAAGAAGGAAGAATTCTGAGATGTGTCTGCTCCTCAGTAGTTCTAGAAAATGAACAACAAAACACCCGAATTAGCCTCTTTTTCTTGCTGCATAGTAAGCTATTCTGAAATTTAGTGGCTTTAAAGAAAACTTGAAAAAGCATTTTTACTCGTGGCACATGGATGTAAATATTAGGCCTGCTCCCTGCGAGCTCGGTGGTTCAAACTTACCAGCCACTCCCAAGGAAGCACGATGGAGCAGTCTGCTTCTGTAAAGATTTAGAACAGAGCTGGGGAAACATTTTTTTCTATGCTAAGGGTCACTTGGAGCTTTATACCATCATCTGTGGGCCATATAAAATGGTAAACTTCAAAATGAGCCTGCTATAGTTGGTCAAAGATTTAATTAACTCAACCTTAATGCGATGGCTGGAACAGCTTCTCTCTGGGGAGGTGTGTGAGGTTAGCTGGTATCTATGATGTCGTGGGCCTTACTTGGATGTTCCTCATCCCTGATTTAGAGTCAGGGAAAATTGATGCAGCGGTATTACTCTGCCCTGTAATGTCGCCATGAGTCAGAATCGACTAGACAGCAGTGAGAATGCCTTCTGCAGAGATGAACTGAGATAATGTGTCTCCAGCTCCAGCATTGACTTGGTACGCAGTCAGTGTTCGCCCTTTTGCAAATGGATGAACTTATCCATTCGAATGTCCTGAGGCCATTTTTCCATTTTGAGATTGTCTTTGGGGGTAGCACAGGACACCTTCTCATCGACTTGGGAGCAGGCTACACTTAGAGTAAAATAGTATTTGTTATTTACCTGAAATTACAAGTGTATGAGGCAGTCTACATGTTTGCAAAATATAGCGACTATTTAAGAAACAGACTGACACAGAGGTACATAATTATCCTACATGTCACACAGTCACCTGGTATCTATTCTTGGGAAATGAATAATCAGTGGGACCATGAAGTTTACATGTACCTACTATTGAGTACAAATAATTATACAGGTATTAGATTTGTAGAGCAGATATTGTCAAGCTTAAAAATTCACCCTACCGCCTTCCATTTGAATTTATTTATCTCTGTATAATTTTTAAATGATTTATTTTGAGCTGTCACAGCTTTAAAAATCCTGTATTAAAATAAAGTGAACTTAGCACGAAACCTTTGAACTAAACCGAAAATTTTAAAAGAGCATGTTTGATCACATTGCTTTCACGGAAAATGTCATCTGTTTCCAGTGAGAGAAAACATGACTTTTGTACTTTTAGCACACATGAAATATAATGAAATATATTTTAAAATACTGTCTTTTCATCTTTCATGCTTTGAAGATATTTCAAGGTTAGGAGCATATTTTGCAACGTGATCATACAAACTCAAAATCGAACTCCCTGCCATTGAGATGATCCCCTGTCATAGGAGTGTTATAGAACAGGGGAGAACTCTTTACAGGAGTTCACAGCCTCATCTTTCTCCCACGGAGCTGCTGGTGCTTCCAAACTGCAAACCTTGCAGTTAGCAGCCTAACTTGCAACCACTGCACCACTGGGACTCTGAAAGGTCCTGGAAAAATCCCATTCTCTTTAAATTTCATCTTTCTATGCCAT
The DNA here is from genome assembly GCA_004026705.1 of Nesogale talazaci. Taxonomy (NCBI): domain Eukaryota; kingdom Metazoa; phylum Chordata; class Mammalia; order Afrosoricida; family Tenrecidae; genus Nesogale; species Nesogale talazaci. The sequence continues at coordinate 6,867 of PVJH01014827.1, read as the reverse complement.
TTTTGGGGCTTCCTCCAGTATTACTATAACAGCACATCTACTAGTAATTTGTGAATTAAAGGTATGTCTCATTGAGTGTGCCACTTTTGTTTTGTTTCATTTTGCATTGGGTCGGGTGCTTGATTGACAATGTTTGGAAACAAAAAGGTTGGCATCATTTTAAAAAGGGAGGGGGTAGATTTGTCTTCGTGGAAGCGGCTACTAGCCTTCAGAATAATTGCTTGTCCCCAAATTGCAACCAGTAAGGGTAAAAGAGTACAGAGGTTGGGCTGAGCCCCGGGGGCGTAGTGGTTGTGTGCGGGACTGCGGCCCATTGGGTTGGCGGTTCAAATCCGCAATAGCTCTCCAGGAGTAAGGTTGCGACTCCTACTCCCACCAGAGGGCAGTGATGCCCACCCCCCCGAAAAAAAGAGTATAGAGGTTGATCTCTGACCTCCACTGACTTCACAAGGGTGAGCAAGAATCAGACTCAAACTCAGTGGCCTAAGGATGATTCCAATGAGGTTTACCTCCACCCTCTTTGCCAATTCTTACACCATCCATCCTTCCTCCTCCCAAGGAACTCTCCGCTTCTCTGCTGGATTCAGTGTGTTGAAATGATCACACAACATCTATTTGTGTAGACTAGAGAAACAAATTTATATAACATATATGGTTATAAGGGTAAGGTTTATATACAAGAGGAATGGAACATTGAGAAAGCATCCCAACCCAGTCCAGTTCAAAGTCATAAGTCCAATATTAGCCCCTATGCCCGATACCAGTCTCTCAAGTCTCCTTCCGACTCATGAAGTCACAGATCAGTGCATGAAAAATCCCCGTGCTGGCAGGGGTCTCCCCATGGTTCCTCACTTCCAGGGCTCAGGGTCCATCAATAGCATCCAGTACTGGTAGAAGCAGCTTAGCGCTGGTAAGGGTTTCCACGTGGCTTCTCCAGCTTCACAGGGCTGGTTCCATTGGGCTAAGGCCGTGTGGCTTCTCCTTCAGCTCCTCCAGCTCCTCGGACGCTGCCACCTTGTCTTGTCCGTATTTCGTCGTCTCGGAGACTGACTCCCAACAACTGGGGAGAGGGCCTCTCATCTCCACAAGGGTAATAACACAAGATTTCCCAGAAGTCTCAGGAGAAAGTCATGCCCATACCAAGGCCTCATTGGCTACTCAATGGCTTTCTCCAGATTAACAGGCTAGACTCCACGCCTGGACTTCCAATCGTGAAATTGACATCAAGCACATGACCGCCACACAAGACTTGCAGACTATGTTCATGATGATGGAACTTTAAAGGGGAAACAGGTTCTAATTCAGATTCAGAAACATTCAGGATACAGTTCTTTGGTCAGGACAACCTCTCCTCTGGTACACCTCTCTTTGATACTTGACCTCTGCGTCTTTGCCCTGTTTAGATGACTTTGCAGAGCTCTTTAGTGCTGCCCGTTAGTGTTCCAGATGCAAACCACTCCACCATAAATGTCAGTAGGAAGGCTCTCCGCTCTAGCTCCATATGTCATCAAATTTAACTTCCTACCAAGCACAAGTCTTGCTGACGCCACTCAGCTACACTGAGTGTGTGTGCCGGGAAGTTCACTACTCTGTCTCATGCTTTGATTCTTGCCTCAGCCACTGCCACTCCTCTCCTACTCCTATTCCTTTGCCGCTTCTCTGACCTCACCACCGTGTTCGATCCCTGCATTGAGGAGGTAGCACACATAAGGACTGCAGGTTATGGTGCTCTGTTCCTGTCGCTTCGTTCTTGATGGTAGTACAAATCTCACCTTCTGCTACTGATATGACTCATTGTACAGGCAGCAAGACTGTAGAATTGACCAATCCCTGCATTAGAGTTCCATGTCTTTTATAATCACAACCAGCTCTGTCAATAATCACTCACGATGGAATCATATAATGATATTAACATCCCCCCCACCCCATCTTCTCCTACCCAGGCCCATCAGGAGAAAGTCCTTTGATGGGAGTTACCAAGACTATAGCTGAAAGAGCCGCCTTAAGTAAGTCCCTCTATCACAATCACACACTTATGGTGGGACAGATTGCAAAATTCCACCAGATTTATACTTAGTTGCCCAGATGAGAGAAATTTGGAAGCTCCTTGGCACCCTGCATAATGCCTCTGAAAGAGCAGCCTCATTTTTGGGGAGATTAACTTAGTACCTGTTGTTGCAAACACCTGGACTCAGAGGGGGTCTGCTCAGTGCTGCTTTCTGCATCCCTACACCTAAGAAGTGAGTGTAGGAGGGCAGGTATCAACCATGAGTGAAAACAGGTTCTTGTTCCAGATAAATCTCTCACAGGGGCGCTAGAATCCTAGGTTTGTGAGCTCTGCTTTGGATTGGGAGACTCTAGAGGGTACAGAAAAACAGGTGGTCCTAGCCTTTGGCTTCCTTGCTCTGGCAATCAGTGGTGGGCATCCACAGGAGGGTGATATGACTGACCTGCTGGCCCCGGGGATGACAGGCAGACACTCATCCAGCATGGAATGGTCCAAAAGTCAGGGTTTCCTTGTGCCCACGTCCTAATCTGTGGTGACTAACTTCATATGTTTGTCACCACCTCAAAGATTCTGCTTCTAGCTGGCTGGCATCCACCTCTCTTGCAACTCCACAGCATTTTCCTGCAGATTCGAAGACTCGTTTCAATTCACAGTTCTGGAGAGGGACAGAGTACCCAGTAAACAAGGACGTACCTTGCATATTGGGTAATTTGCTCGTACACTCGGTCCAGCTAGCTACACCACTGTACTTCAGAACTGGGGCAGCAACATCCTTGCCACTGCAGTGAGAGAGAAGCCTCACAGCATGGGTGGCAGGAGGCTTGGCAGCCTCTTAGGACACCTGCAAATACCTTTCCCTTTTGTCATTTGGCAACCCAGGGCTGCAGGGAGACAGCATTCCGGGTCTGCTTAGGAAGTGCTGCCCTCAGAAGCACAGTCTTCTTTGTTGGAACCTTGGGGAAGAGGCTTAATCCAGTGTGGGAGGAAGGCATGGTATTTCCAAAAACCCTTCTCATGCTGGCCAGCAGATGGTGGCTCTAAATCTGCAATGCAGTCAAGTTAGGAGAGAAGAAAGGGTTTAAAGCACTGGTTGAGCCATTGTTTGAACAGGATGGAGCATAATGGTTTCTTTGGTAACCAAGCCAGGGAGACACCCACACAAACTTAGAATGCATGGGGCTCATGTCTGTTCCCACCAATCAAATAAGATGAAAATAGTATAAAGAGAAAATGAGATGCTGCAGCATTTAATACTAGAGGAGATTTGCTCTTGATGACACTATCTTAATGATCTGTCTCTTCTTAAGTAGACACTCACATGTAGCTTTTTTTTTTAAGAAAATGGGAATCTCTGTTTTTATGGTCACTCAAGATGCTTTACTATCTGCTCAACCAGACTTTCGTGCTTTTATTTAGACCGGGATCTAAGAAAAATGAGAAGGAACATGAGAAACATGTAACCTGCTGTACATCACACATGTTCTTAGTGCTAGCACAGTGGTGGGGGAGCAGTACACAACAGGTAAGGTAGGTAAGTTGGAAAGGAAAGTGTTTATCTTGGTTTGTTTTTAAGAATTTTGCCCCTGCTCTCTGTTTAGCTGATAATGTTTCAAATCCCTACTCCAGGTCATGGTTTAAAAATGTCAGAACCAGCTGAACCCTGGTGGTGTAGTGGTTGTGTGCAGGACTTTGGCCCACAGGGCTGATGGTTCAAATCCAGCAGCAGCTCTCCAGGAGCAAGGCTGGGCTTCCTATTCCCACCAGTGCAGTGATGCCACCAAAAATGTCAGTTCCTCATACTGTTTAATAACTTTTCTCTGGTCATTGAGATGCTCTGTTTCTGCATTGAAGGAACCTTGGGGACACTTTCAGGTAAGCATTCGACTGCTCACCTCAAGGTCGGTGGTTCAAACTCACCAGCCACTCCTGTTGCTTTGGGGAGACAGAGGAGGCTGCCTGCAGCCATAAGACTGTACAGCCTCAGACCCCATCATGAGGGCTCACTCTGAGTGAGAATCCACTTGCTGGCAGTAGGCGAGCAGTGGGATTCCTGTATTATCTGGTGTGGAGGCCACTGATCACATGGGACTAATTCGACTGAGAAGCCACGTTTGAAATGAAATGACATGTTAATTTATTCTAATTAAATTTAAATAGTGCAAGTATCTAGGGGCTACTGGGATAAACAATGCAGTTAAGAGTTCAGAAAGAGAGGAGGATTCTAGGAGTGAAAAATCACCAAACAACAATTTTGCCTTTCAAATCTCATGGGATCTTTTTTCCTGGTGGCAGTGTCAGTCTTGTTTGTCTGGAAGCCACACCATGGATTACCCGAAGCAACATTTTACTTATTAGTTCTAATAATAGTGTTTCTGAGGGACGTGCGGCTCCACAAACATCATCTCATTAATTCCTCTAAACTCTCAACGGGACAGGTAGGGAGCTCAGATAATTATGTTTAATTTCATAAATGAGGACAACAAACACTAGTCGAAAATGCAAATTATTAGCAAAGACAGGTTTCCTTGAATTAGCCCGTTGTCTGCATTGACTTTCTTGGCTCTCTAGAGTAGGAATCTAGTGCTTTCTCCTGACTTTTTAAAAATTTAAAAAATTTTCTTAAGCCTATTAGAATTAGATGAAAGAACGACCACATCCAGTTGTAGATAGAATATCCTTGGTTTGATAGTCGGTTAAATTGGCTAAATGTTGATTTCCTTCTCATCCTACTATAAGACCTTGACCTTCCAGGGCTGAACAGATTCTTCATCAAGGAAAATATTTAAACAAGAAAGCATTTAGCGTTGATCATCATTAGCTATTTAAGAGATGCAAGTCAAAACAGCAGTGAGATATCATCTCACCCCAGCATTCAAAGCAAAATTTAAAAAAACCAAGCAAATTAACAGAAAATATATGCTAGTGAGATTTTGGAGAGACTGGAATCTATATACACTATTGGTGGGACTATTAACTGATGTGACCGTGTGGAAAATAGTATGGCTTTTCTCCAAAGAGTCAGGAATAGAAATGTCATATGACCAGGCATTTGGTATGTATCCTAAAACCATAAAAGCCGTGGCATGAAGAGATAAATGCACATCTATGTTCATCTCAGCACTGTTCACAAAAAGGTGGAAAAGCTGAAAATCACAATGGACGCTAAGCAACTAATACCTAATACGTTAAAGAATAACGATGAATCTGCAAAAACACTTCGTGATATGGATGGACCAGGAGGACATTATGCTTAGTGAAATGAGTCAACCACAAAGGGACAAAGATTACATGAGAGTGCTCTTGTCAAAAGTCAAGAAAAGATTTTCTTCACACTCAAAACATTAAAAAGACTTTGGATTTTCCTTTACTCCTGAGTAGCCAGGATAATTAGAAATGTACTACCTGATTAGAGTAGCAAATTACCCTCATCTTTTATGTCTGCCTTCTTCAATGCCTCTGGCAGGGATATAGTAATTTAATTTTAAGTGTATTTTTTTATGCATGGTCCTTGTGAGAGTTAACCTGGAAGTGTAGCAATATGGTACCTACCAAAGGTCTGTAGGAGTTGGGAAGCTCCATGTAACCTCTTTATTCATAACATGGAAATTTGGGATGCCCCTACAATGAGTCCAGATGTAACCCTGAGCCTGGGAATAGAACATCAGGAAACCAAATAGGATTCCAGTCCATCTTTTTTTTCCCAATAATTTTATTGGGGGCTCTTATAGCTCTTACAACATTCAATGCTGGTATAAGTGCCTATTTCCCCTCCCCTTTTTATAAATCATTTTATTTGGGCCTCATACAACTCCCATCATGATCAATACATATATCAATTGTATGCAGACCACATTTGCACACTTATCATCATCATTCTCAATACATCCTCCCTCCACTTAGGGCCCCAGTACCAATTCCCCATATATCCCCTCCCTTCTTACTTCCCCTCCCCCATCAACCCTTGATAATTTACAAATTTTTATTTTTCATATCGTTACACTCTCCAATGTGTCCCTTCACTCACTTCCCTGTTGTTTGTACCCCAGAGAGGAGGTTATATGTAGATCCTTAAAAATGGTTTCCCCCCCTGGCTGAGCCCCAGTGGCATAGTGGTTGTGTGCGGGACTGTGGCCCACAGGGTTGGCGGTTCATATCCAGCAGCAGCTCTCCAGGAGCAAGGCTGGTCCTCTTACTCCCACCAGGAGGCAGTGATGCCCACAAAAAAATGGTTTCCCCTTTCTATTGCACCATCCCTCTACCCTCCCGGTACCACCACTCCCTTGACTGATCCTGAAGGGATCATCTATTCTAAATTCCCCATGTTTCTGACTCCAGTGTATATCCCCTGGTCTAGCTGGATTTTTCAGGTAGAATTGAAATCATGATAGTGGGTGGGAGGAAGCATTTGAGAACTAAAGGAAAGTTTCATATTTCATTGTTACTACACTGTACCTTGACTGGCTAATCTTCTTCCTGTAAGGGGATGTCGCTTCACCTATTGATGGACTTTGGCCTCCCAATCTGTACTCCCCCTCATTTATAATGATATAATTTTAGTTCTTTGATGCCTGATACCAGATCTCTTCAACACTTCATGGTCACACAGGCTGGTGTACTTCTTCCTTGTGGACTTTGTTGCTTCTGAGCTGGATGGCTGCTTGTTTACTTTCAAGCCTTTAAGACCCCAGATGCTACATCTTTTGATAGCCAAACATCATCAGCTTTCTTCACCACCTTTGCATTTGCACACATTTGTCTTCAGTGATCGTGTCGGGAAGGTGAACATCATGGAATACCAATTCGATAGAACAAAATGTTCTTGCATTAAGGAAGTTCCAGTCTATCTTTTTTTTTTTTTT